>JZLH01S0605685.1:17648-42324 GCA_001188425.1 Eucidaris tribuloides | reverse complement strand
ATTTATTTATTTATTTATTTATTTATTATTTAATATTTATTTATTTATTTATTTATTTACTTATTTATTTATTTATTTTTTTTATTATTTTTTTATTTATTTATCTATGAAGAATTAATGTATTTGTGTATTTTCAAATGAAGTCATTGAGTTAGTTAGTCATTAATTGGTATTTAAACCGGCGAAACTTGATCAATACTACATCATTCTGGAGGTTCCTGCTATAAACAAATAGAATCAATCTGTTAGTTTAAGAGAGATTTCAGGATTTGCAAGTCCATCACTTCCCTTTATTATCATAACCAAGTGGTAGTTAAGTACTTACAAATGTATGTTGAAAGTTTGAGAGCCATACGCCATGACTTTGTTGTTTTATGTGAAAAGCTAATAACCATAATGCTTTGTTCTTTCCGTGAGTATAAATTTTGCGAAAATTGCAGAACACAGTTATGTGTACGTTGGCATGACCAGCTCAGCTCTGCAGTACAGTGGTTGGCTACGTACGATGGTATGCATCACTGTGCATCGACAAGCTGAACTCTGCGTGACTTTCAGCTAACAGCCGATCGGAAACATTTGGAACTGACGGAATGGCACGTCACTTTGCAAATTTTGAAGTTTAAATGTCCAGATTTTCACCCAAACTACGTATTCTTTCCAAAGATTCCACGAGAAGTGTTTATTTATACTAATCTTCACATTGTGAATAATTTTAGCAGATTTCATTCATTTTGACTTTTTGGCGTGCAAATCCTGAACTGTAACACTTCGTGATCATGATCTTTTTCTTCTTCTTCTTCTTCTTCTTCTTCTTCTTCTTCTTCTTCTTCTTCTTCTTCTTCTTCTTCTTCTCATTCGTTATTATTTTTATCATTATTATTGTTGTTATCATTACCATGATTATCATTATTATCATTATTATTATTATTATTATTATTATTATTATTATTATTATTATTATTATTATTATTATTATTATTGTAGTTGTTGTTGTTGTTATCATTATTTGTATTACTATAATTTTTTATAATTATCATTATCAGTAGTAGGTAGTAGTAGTAGTAGTAGTAGTAGTAGTAGTAGTAGAAGAATTTCCTACCTTCGCAATTTATCCCATCACCGATATACCCCTCAAGACAGGTACACACATACGATCCCTCGGTGTTGCTGCACATCGCATTAGAATGACATCGCTGTATGGAAAGAAGATCCACCTCTACCCATGAGTCCCACAAAGTGTTATCAGACGGTTGTTGATAGTCAGAGTTGGAGAACGAGTAACTTGGCTCAGAGGAAACATCACTAGGCGGTAGCGGAGCGTTGCATTCATCGATATCTGCAAGACAAATAAAGGGGGGGGGGACGAAATAATCTAATAATGTTAGGCTAGTGTTTGTACCGATTCACAAAAAGTACATTTACGTTTAACAGACGGTAAGCCAAAGTTCCCTAATAGATTGAAAACCTCGCGTATCATCTTGATTCTTCAGGTTTATGGAAAGCTAGCTCGAAGAGCTAGACTACACACCTTGCTGCGGAGTCTGAACGTCCTTGTATCTTGTCATGTGTGGGCCATGTAAATTAGCTAACAAGCTGATCTTTATCATCCCTCTCTCTTTGTTAGAAGTCACTCTGTTCTTATAGAAGTTACCTTTTAACAAGTTTTAATTTAGTGGATTTGTTACGGATCATAAGAACGTATTACCGATTATGCAAATTACTACATGAATAAACATTACCTAATATAGACCATACACCATATTTTGAAGGAACTCAAACGTTGGTATAAATTATTAAGTCAACTACACAACTATGATAAACATAGAAATTTAGAGGAAGACCTATAAGAAAAACGTCATTTGCGTTGAAAGTACGAAATACAATTTGATACACTTTGTTAGGGTTTCTTGAATATTTTACGATTGTGTTTTTAGTTTAAAAATCCATGTCATGTCACGTATCGTGTTTGAGTTTTTATAATTTCAGTGGCACGATTTAAATTCATTGCGTAAGTAGGGCAAAAACGTATTCTTTGGTTAAATTTTAAAAGTAAAGACTACCAATTTACCGATTTTTTTTTTTACAGTGAACCCTTTAGGCGAGGGATCCGCCTATAGACAAAGGTTGTGCTACATTTTCAATAACCCCCCCCCCCCAAAAAAAAAAAAAAAACTGATAATAACAATACTTGATAAAGAAAAAAATAAATGTATCTTTTAAACCAATCTTTGTTCCTGAATTGAATTTCTTGAATCGTTCACCATCTTGATTTTATCCTGCTATACAACACTCCCACAGCAAACTTATTCCCAGGGGCCTCTACACTAATTTTACCCTTATTTTGTAATTGTCTTGTAACAATGGAAACTGATGTAACTGTGAAGTATATAGAAAAGACATCTTGTCCCGATCTCTATGTACCATTCACATGGTACATACATGTAGGGCACTGGCAAACACATTGCATTGGGAGGTAAACTTTTGTTCACGAATAAAAGCTCCCCCCCCCCGTGTTTTCCAATGATTCCGACGCCACTGGTAACAATCAAAAGGGATATATTCATCTTGGGAAGAGTAAGTATTCGCAAAAGCCGCCATGCTGAAATCATGTCTACCTCTCCCAGTGATTAACCATTAACGCTGTGCAATACCACTTGCACATGGAACCGGGGGTTGGGGCGAAGTGGGTTAAACAATATGTTTTGCCGATGAAATCCCTTACAGTAACCCTCCAAGTAAATGAATCAAAGGAACTTTCCGGAATATTACATACTAACTTGCTCATGGTGCTGGGAAGAAGAGGAACAGGAAGTAGACGTAGACGCAGAAGAATAAGGAGAAGAAGAAGAAGAAGAAGTGGAAGAAGAAGAAGAAGAAGAGGCAGAAGAAGACTTCGACTTTTCAAAGTAAAATTAATTTACAAATCACTTACATAAAGAAGAAGGAGGAGGAGAAGGAGGAGAAGAAGAAGAAGGAGACGGAGGAGTAGAAGGAGGAGGAAGAGGAGAAGAAGAAGAAGAAGAAGAAGAAGAAGAAGAAGAAGAAGAAGAAGTGGAAGAAGAAGAAGAAGAAGAGGCAGAAGAAGACTTCGACTTTTCAAAGTAAAACTTTATTTACAAATCACTTACATAAAGAAGAAGGAGGAGGAGAAGGAGGAGAAGAAGAAGAAGGAGACGGAGGAGTAGAAGGAGGAGGAAGAGGAGAAGAAGAAGGAGGAGAAGGAGGAGGAGAAGACGAAGAGGAAGGAGGAGGAGTAGAAGAAGAAGGAGGAGTAAAGAAGAAGAAGAAGAAGAAGAAGAAGGAGAAGGAGGAGGGGAAGAAAGAGGAGAAGAAAGAGGAGGAGGAGAAGAAGGAGATGGAGAACTTAGGAGATGGAGAAGAAGGAGGAGTAGAAGAAAAAGATGAAGGGGAGGAGGAGGGGGAGAAAGATGAGGAGAAGAAAGAGGAGAACGAGGAGAAGAAGAAGGAGATGGAGGAGAAGAAGGAGGAGAAGAATGAGGAAGAGAAGCAGAAGAAGAAGAAAAAAGAAGGAGGAGGAAGAGGAGGAGAAGGGGGAGAAGAAAGAGGAGAACGAGGAGAAGAAGAAGGAGATGGAGGAGGAGGAGAAGAAGGAGGAAGAGAACAAGAAGAAGAAGAAGGAGGAGGAGGACAAGAGGGAGGAGAAGGAGAGGAAGAGTAGAGGGACACGATGAAGTAGACGAGAAGTCGAAAAAGAACAGAGAGGAGAAGGAAGAAGAGAAGACGAGGAAGAAAGATCAGTACTGCTAAACAACGATATCTACAAAATAATCTTACCTTGGCAGGCTACGTTGACGTCAGCAATTTGGCCCGTGTTTTCACAAACAAGTTCGCCGGAACCCACTGGACGATATCCGGGGTTACATCGTACGCTCAACGTTTCGCCAATGTCGATGAAGCTTCCATCTTTCCCATCCGGCGCAAGAAATTCTCCGTTGTCTAAAATCATCCCTTCCCAGTTGCATCCATCTGTTGGGCATAGAACAAAAATATCATATGCTCCAAATAAAGGTGATTTAATTTGATTTGTCTATAAATCAAGCGGAAACATTTATAAATTGAATCACTGTGCAGGACATACATGTTGTTTATTGGTTGTTGTTTGTTGAATTGAAGAAGTCTACTTTCATTCAGACAATAAGAGCAGGAGATCTTTAAGTATAAAAAAGATATAAAACAATTTGTTCGATTTATGAGCGTCGAGGCCCTCCTTATACAGTATCTGCACATTACTCACCCATTCAATTATCATAGATATTATATTTACTTAGAATCCCCAAATTAAAGGCAAAAATTAACCATATTTTAAGTTTAAAACAAAATTCTAAGCTGCATAATCCTTCAGGCTATGTGTGCCTCTGATAAGGTCCAAAACTGAATCCCTGAAAACGTTGTACTTCAAAACGATAGTTCTTTAAAGCACGAATTTAGTTTTGGCGATTTTTTTATACACTGTATTTAAAAGCTGTATGCTTAAAGGTCATATCACATCAATAACAGACTCTGAATTGCTTCCGTTTTTTATGTATTATTGAAAATCCTGGGGGGGGGGGACCCCGAGATTTTCGACTATATTTTACAATCTATAGAATGGAAGTTTATCTGTTTATGATTACCCACCTTTACCCTGTCCAATTCCCCTCATAGACCACTGTTTATACACCACACTGTCACACTGTCCTTATGAATACGTTGCACGCATATAATGTTTGTCCATCATGGACTTCAAAGTATCAACTCTATGCTGTCCATTTCATATCTTACTATGTGGGCACCGTATAGAGTAATCTTAAGTTTTGTATTGTAAGGTGTTTATTTGATAGTTCAATCATTTTCTATGTAGCGTAGATATTAAAGTTGACATCTTGTTTTTAGATTGATCCTTCACATTGTTAAATTTTGTTTAACTGTAATTATACATAATGTAAGATGTGATAATGAAGTTAGTTAACTTTTCCAAACAAACTATACACGCCAATACCTCATTATAATATTTAACGAAATTATTTATTAAGAGTTAACTGAAATTGTAGTATGTAATCATAATAAAGAATGACACAATAAAGTAAATACAATGGATCACTGAGTTAATTATTTCAATAAACAATATTTGCTTTCATATATAATTCAAAATTGTTTGATTGATTGTTTGTTTTTATTTAAATACGGAATAAGTCACCCTTGAACAGCCAGGAAGGCTGTATAACAATCAAAATCAAGGGAAACAAATCAATCAAAATTAAAGTAACAAAAAAAAACATAAAACCGATACAAAAAACGAAAACTTATATCTAGGAAAAGAAAAATACGTAAACAAAAACCACAAAAAGAAAACCAAAATGATAAAGCATAACCTGTTAAGTGCTAATCTTAAAGTATAATCAGATATTGGCTAACATGTTGCACTCACTACACCACATTACTGTATCTGGTGCCTGTTCAAAAAGTTGACTGTTTGCTGTTTGCTATTCAAAGATATATTTTTCATACACGATTAATTACATACATACTGTCCAATTTAATAATGTAGATGAATTTATGTGGTTTACCTAACTTTTAAATGTCGACATTACATGGAAAAATATGCTTCGAACACCTTTTTACGCTTACTGCAATATTACCGTATGTTTTGTTTTGTGTAAGTCTCAGTAACCATTAAGATTTATTTTGCTACATCTCTATAGGTTTGGTCAGTCAGGGAAATTTTTATTTTCTTAGATTATATGGAACTGTAACGATAAGCATCTGAAAACAACATCAACGCTGCTGTAATATATCAATCTGTGTTGTATCCGAGGCCGGCTCACCCGAGGTCAAGGACGAGGCCAGGGATTTTTCTCTGAGGTCAAGGACGAGGCCAAGGCCGGGGGTCTAGAAAAGGCCGAGGCCGAGGACGAGGCCAAGGATTTTTCTCCAAGGCCGGAGAGGCCGAGGCCAGACCGAGGCCAGATTTTGGGGGCCGAGCCCGGACGAGGCCAGACATTTTTATGGCAAGGCAGGATCAAGCACAATCTCAACAGAAAATATGTCATTTCATGTTCTCTACTAAAGGTTTACTTGTTTGTGTTGATTCTTATTGTTAAATCTCATGTTTTTCATGACCCCTCAACTCTCCATACAGCACACGCATACACTTATATTGATAGACATGACTGGAGCTCTCCTCATTCTCATTGGTGAACTGTGTGTACTTGTCTACTCTCATTAATGTATGACTATGCCTTATTTGAAAACCACACCCAGCTCCAATGACAACGTTGGCTTTCACAGTGCACTTTCAGTGCTATAGTGCACTGTACTACTGGTCAGTGTTGTGTTCATTCAGAGATATCGTAATCCCGTGGTGGCTCTGCAGACACATTTTCGCAAAAATTTCACAAAAGTTTTTTACGAAACTTTTCCTTAAAAGTTGAAAAATTTCGACATTTTTTTTTTCGGAAAAATTTTCACGAAATTTTTCGCGATTGTTTTCGACAACATTTTCGCAAACTTCACAAGACTCTGGCTACAGGGCGGTCATACAATCATCAGTCAATCAGATTCACATTTCCACAGTTGCATAATCACACAGACCTAGCGTTGATCCATGTGTACAATTTCTAAATTTCATAATGAAATGCAACTTGCATACATTATGCTATTTTCTATGTTGCACAAGGTTAGGCAAGTTTTTAGGTGGTCAAAAAACCCCTTTTTTTAAGTATCCATGGAATAGATCCATGCCTCTTCAAAGCCTTTAAAACCAAACCAAACAAAACAAAACAAAAACAGTAGGCCTATCGATTTGCAGTTTCTCAAAATACGCTGGTGAAGCAAAATCATGTCAAGGAAGATGTGGGAAATCTTCAAACTGTTACTAGTAACCCACAAGATATAATAGTGCTCAGGCGTACGCATTTTACTCCTGATTTTACCTGACCTCGGCCCGGCCTCCCTCAAGGATTTCGAGGAATGACCCAAGTGTCCAAGGACGAGGCCGAGGATTTTTCTCCGAGGTCAAGGACGAGGCCAAGCCCAGGATTTTGGCCTCGAGGTCGGCCTCGTAAATCGTAAAATTTCAAAATCATGACCCGTGTTTAAGGATTTTTTTCCCCAAAAACCATACCCATGTTTAAGAATATTTTGTGAAAATCACCTTATTAGAGCGCAATCCCGCTTCACACTACTAGCAAGTACCCCGCCCCCCCCCGGAATTACAGAAAGACCCCTTCAACTTAAAATGCATGCGCAATATAACTGTATGTTACAATACTTTTGAATAGGGAGGATAATAATACATAATATCACACCGCTTTCTCATATTGATACAAAACGATAAACAACACATAATGTCAACAAAATTAGAGTGAAATATTATGACCCAGTGGAATTTATGTATTACCTGCTTTTACAGAGACTATGCAGCAAATGACGAGAATCGCAACGTACTTCACTCCCATCCTGCTAACATTTCTGATGATCATTATCGTCGTTAATGTTGTAATAAATTTATCGATTCGTCTTTACTTCATCTACCTACATCGGGGTAAGTTCAAGTTCGACAAAAATTCGAGAGCAATACAGAGTCACGTGGATTGCGACTCCTGTGGTCCCGACGAAAAGCATCCTACTAACCAAACCAAAAAAAAAAAAAAACCTGACCTGGGTAGAGACATCTAGTACACGAACATTGAACCATATTGTATTCAAAATCTAACCAAATTTAGAACATTTTGATTGCAACGAAACTTTCAAAATGGAAAAAGATGAGATATACAACATTGAGCGTTCGGAAGTGTGATGTGTGTGCTGATAGTCATCTGCTTTTTAGACTACTCAAGGCATTATTTGATACTTATCGATTAGTTGTTTTTTTTACTGGCGGATACAGGGCATATGTGGGAGGTCACGACAACAACAGATCCTATCGTTATTGTTAAATTTTTCTTGTTTAGTATGGGATGAATACATCCTATGCTATCCTCGTCAACGTCATTGATGAAACTTTTAGTGAAATCTGATTGAATTGAATAAGGAAATGAACAATATTGCAGATCCATGCGACAAAAAGGCAATATAAAATAGGACAGTGCGGCACAGTGGTAATTTCCTGGTTTAATTGATGATCCCCATTGCCTTTGTATATTTCCCACTTGCAGATTTTTTGTGTGTGTTTTTAAGAGATTTTTTGCAGTATTAAATGTAAATGACAATGATATGGGGTAGTCCTCAACATGAGCTGAAACTATTCTAGAATCAAGTTAACTATACAAGGATTCTGCTGTGAAAATCTCGTATTCAAACTTTGACTCATTCTAAAATAACTAATGTCGATATCCCTCCTAACAGGCAAACCTGCTGTGTAGCTCTCAATGGATTGTATTTCTATCATGGCTCGAGAGAATTGAAATACAAGTACTTCATGCTTGATTCTCATTAAGTAAATAAATCAGAGACAAATCCAATCCAATTAGAGATTTCAGCTGGTGTATAGTTGGTATACATTTGGTTCCTGGGGCATTTTCAAGTGTTCCCAATCATGCCACTACCCTTTAGTCTCATAATGAGGTAACGGGAAAATCCCGTCTTGCTTCCCAAATTTTCACCATAACAAAAATAAAGGAAGTTGGCACCCACCTTCAACTTCCTACCACCTGAACCAACGTCATGGTCACCTGGGTATCCGGGTTATCCAGGAAAATATGGAGTTAAAGTACAATAATTCTCTCACAGAAATGACAACTTGAGAGCAATACTCTTCACCCTGGAGTTATCTGGAGGATAATATTTCTCTCAAAACTTTTTGGAAAATCAACGTCAAAGACGTGACAAGGTTAAAAGATTTTTAAAAAAAGTACTATTCTCCTGCAATAGAAAAAGATAGCAAGTGTGACACACGAGTCCCATTCCATTGCATCTAAAAAAAATACCTCAGAGTTTTTTTCACCTTGGATGCTACCGCTATTATACCGCCGAATAATCACAACCACCTCCACCACCACTTCATTCTTCACTACCACCAACACTACCACCAACGCTAACACTTCCATCACCGACATCATCAAAACCTACACCACTTCCATCACCACCACAACCGCCAACACCACCACCACCACCACTACCACTATCATGACCACCACAACCATCAACATCACCACACTACTTCCACCACCAATAATTGCACCGCAACAACAACTACAATTACCACCAGGACCAATACTACCACCTCAACCAGCAATACCACCAACACCACCACAACGTCTGCCAACGCAACCACCAGCACCACCACAACCACCATCACTACCACCCTCCCCACTACCACAACCACCTTCACCACCACCAGCACAACCATCACTACTAACACCATCATCATCACCACCACCACCAGCAAAACCAACCTCCATTATCACCATCACCACAACCAGCACAACTTCTAGCACCACTACCACCACCTCAACCACCACCACCACAACTACCTCATCCTTCACTAGCACCGCCACCAGCACCATCACCATCACCCCACCGCTACCATCCCCCACCACCACAACTACCTCATCCTTCACTTGCACCGCCACCAGCACCATCACCATCACCCCCACCATTACCATCCCCCCACCACCACCACTTCCACGTCCACCACCACCACCATCACCATCACCCCCACCATTACCATCCCCCCCCCGACCACCACCACCACCACCACCACTACTACCACTACCACCACCATCAGCTCCAAAAATCAGCACCAGTAGCATTCACATGATTGAAATTTTTAGGTCACTAACAAGAATAATATTTAAAAAACCAATTTACACATGTCGCTTTGCTACAAATTTAAGTCGCATTAAAATGACAAACATCAACATTTCTGATGCAACTATCAACACCTCTTGTGCTTTAAGCAAATGGGCAAAACAGACTTATTTGAAGAGTCAACGTCCACACAATCGACAAATCCCAACAACTATTCTACTACTGCTACTACTGGTACTTCTACTACTATTCTACTAGTGATACTACTGCTACTTCTACTACTACTACTACCACCACTACTACTACTACTACTACTACTACTACTACTACTATACTACTACTACTACTACTACTACTACTATTACTACTACTACTACTACTACTACTACTACTACTACTACATGTACTACTACTACTACTTCTACTATTACTTCTTCTTCTACTTCTACTACTGCTACTTCTACTACCACTACTACTACTACTACTACTACTACTACTACTACTACTACTACTACTATTACTACTACTACTACTACGACTACTACGACTACTACTACTACGACTACTATTACTTCTTCTTCTACTTCTACTACTACTGCTTCTACTACGACTACTACGACTACTACTACTACTACTACGACTACTACTACTTCTACTACTACTGCTTCTACTACGACTACTACTACTACTACTACTACTACTACTACGACTACTACTACTTCTACTACTACTACTACTACTACTACTATTGTACCTTCTACCAGCACTAGTACTACTTACTGTTTTATTACTGCTGCTGCTACTACTACTTCTTCTAATGCTACTTCTTCTACGTTAATATTAATATGCTTCAGTAGGGTAGAAAGAAATGAAGTGTTGGCAGAGAATAAAGCCGAGGGCACGGATGACACACCCTCCTTCCTTTGCTGTAGCCAGTTACGTTGGACCGTTACCTGCGGTGAAAAACAATCACAGGCCTCATCCCTAAGGAACGAAGCAAAACATATATTCTGTACATATTCTGTAACACTACTACTACTACTACTACTACTACTACTACTACTACTACTATTACTACTACTACTACTACTACTACTACTACCACTTATACTTCTACTATTAATACTCAGGGTCGTTGAACCATTTCTTGGAGGGGGGGGGCAAAAAAAATCGGCGAGTTCCTCGCGCAAAATTGTTCCCAAATCGGAAATTATGTACATTTAGCAGATTTGTTTTTCTGTTTAGTAAAGTTAAATGGCTTCGTAGTGTTTTAATTGCAGTTGCACTTATTCTTAAACATAATTTTGCATTGTTTTCTGAATTTTCAAGTTCTCTAAGTTGTGTCTAATGATATGCTTGCTAGACCTCCCCTTATTTTCATTACTACTTCTTCTACTACTACTAATACTACTACTACTTCTACTACTACTACTTCTACTACTACTACTACTACTACTACTACTACTACTACTTCTACTAGCCTACTACTACTACTACTACTACTACTACTACTACTACTTCTACTAGCCTACTACTTCTACTACTACTACTACTACTTCTACTAGCCTACTACTACTACTACTACTACTACTACTACTACTACTACTACTGCACCTTCTACCAGCACTATTATTACTAGTACTACTTACTGTTTTATTACTGCTGCTGCTACTACCACTACTTCTAATGCTACTTCTTCTAGATTAATATTCAATTTCTTCCTTATACTGAGTATTCCGATGAAAAATGCTTCAGTTGGGTAGAAAGAAATGAAATGTTGGCAGAGAATAAAGCCGAGGTCACGAATAACATATCCTCCTTCCCTTGCTGTAGCCAATGACGTTGGTAGTGTTTGCCAATCACAGACCCCATCCCTAACGAACGAAGCAAAACATATTCTGTACATGTATATGGGTGACAACATCGCTTGTGATTACAGACGCCATGTCACTATACACTTGGAATACATAAGATTTCCCCCAGTCGTTTTTTTCTTATAATTTCCTCACTCAGTAAAAGTTACTAAAATTCATAAATTTAAATGAGTCGTTGATAATGTTATGTGTCGTAAATCGTTAAATAGATAAGGTCTAATACAGAAACCTCTCTATGTAGGGGTATAATATTTCAAGCGTAGGCCTACTATATGTACATGAAGTGATCCAGGGTGATTTAAAGTTTTGGTTTAGTGTTATTGTTAGTGTTAGTAGACATCAAGAACCGTTAACGGGGCTCAGAAAATATGACTCGAATATAGGGCCACTAACAATTCTGTAATCGATGGCTTAACGAAGAATTCAAAGCGAGCGTTACGTCACATCCCTTGTTCGACGAACATAAAAAAACCTAACTTAAACATTCGTACTACTGTACAATGTTAACACTATCGGAATGGTATGTGCTTTCGTCTTGATATCATGTATTTGACTCATTTCATCATGTCTTAGTTTTTTCACAATCTAAAATCTAATAATTTGTCTTGCCGCTTACACATACAATTGAAAGATCCAGCTCGGTAAGCGTAGACAAGAATTACACTAAAATTAACAATGAACTTGAAAATAGTGATTTCCATTACCCCTAAGTTAGTGAATGGGCCAAACGCATGTAAGTCGCTAACACCAGCAAACCAACTCAGTTCAGCAGATGATTGTCAACACTATCTCCAACACCAACTTCGAGAAGTGTGTCATAATTTCGGGGTCAACTCACTAACACGGTTCAATTTCAAGTTCCTGAATAACGGTCGTGTTATTGCTGAGATGACACTAATACGAACACTTATCCAAAACTTGAAATCACCAACTTCCGTCCACAATCATAAGCGATGCTGTCACTCATAAACATCAGCTTAATGAAAGATACCTACAATTTGTGCTGATATTCTACAGAATTTTTTAAAAAATCATCCAGAATTGTCTAAACAAAACTGATGATAACACGACCTCGTCTCAGTAATCTAGGGAAATTGCATTGCACGTTCAGAACATTGTTTCTCATTGGCCAATTTGGTTAATCAACTTGTAGAATATGTGGCTTGGAATTCATTTAACTCTTATATCCGTTACAGTTAGTTTAAATCAAAATATATTCAGAATTACTCCATGTTGTTTCCTACCATAATGCAGTAGAGTGTTGCATTTAACTATCGGTGTCAAAAGTAATACTTTTGTTATTTCTAGTACGTCCTTCCGTATTTAAATAATACCCAGAATGTCGAAATTCAACACTCATCTGGTGTCCATATTAGGCAACATCATGGGCGTTGAATTTGTCACCTCAAACTTTGCAGCGAATGATTCCAGGAATAAGTTCGTTTGTGGCCTCAATTTCAGTTTTAGATTGTTAATTTTACTTTGCAATTCACTTTCACCGATGTACCTTGTCTATTATAGATTGGTTAGAAGTACCCCCCCCCCACACACACACATATGTATATATATGTTTGTTTGTTTGTTTGTGTTCGTGTGTGTGTGTGTGTGTGTGTGTGTGTGTGTGTGTGTGTGTGTGTGTGTGTGTGTGTGTGTGTGTGTGTGTGTGTGTGTGTGTGTGTGTGTGTGTGTGTGTGTGTGTGTGTGTGTGTGTGTGTGTGTGTGTGTGTGTGTGTGTGTGTGTGTGTGTGTGTGTGTGTGTGTGATTTGTCAAAGTGCATCTTAACGTAATTTTCCAGTTCGTGTGTGTGTGTGATTTGTCAAAGTGCATCTTAACGTAATTTTCCAGTTCAAGTGTTGTCTGGAGATGTGACCTTGTTTTGATGTATTGGGGAAATCCCCTCTTGTTTCCCAAATGTTTACTACAATCAAAATAAAGGAAGATTTCATCTTTTACTTCCTGCTTCCCACTTACTTTACGACTACCCTTCATAATGGGTAACTGGGCAAAGGATAAGCTAAAGAGGAATATTCATTGGGATGCAGAAAATGGAAGAAAGTACATGCCACAGGCGATCTTTACACTACATTTTCCGAAACACTACATGTAAAGTGTGCAATGTACAAAGCAAATCATAAGCAGGTATTTTAAATTAATCCACCACCATCTATCATCTCTATCATCACTTCTACCACAACCACCTCAATCACTATCAAACTCCTCTCTCACCAAAACCACATCCACCACTATCAACACGCAAAATACCTCCATTGCCAACACCACCACATCAACACCAACACATCAACACCATCACATCAACACCACCACATCAATACCACCACATCTACACCACCACATCTACACCACCACATCAACACCACCACATCAACACCATCACATCAACACCACCACATCAACACCACTATATCAATACTACCTCATCTTCACGACCACATCAACACCACCACATCAACAACACCACATCAACACCACTACATCAACACCACTACATCAACACCACCTCATCTTCACGACCACATCAACACCAC
The DNA here is from genome assembly GCA_001188425.1 of Eucidaris tribuloides. NCBI lineage: Eukaryota > Metazoa > Echinodermata > Echinoidea > Cidaroida > Cidaridae > Eucidaris > Eucidaris tribuloides. Next base: position 28,153 of record JZLH01S0605685.1, on the reverse strand, counting down.
CACATCAACAACACCACTTCGACGCCACCACATCAACACCACAACCCTCACCGCCTCTACTTGCACCATCACCACCGCCAAAGTCTCCTCCATCCTCTACCAACACTCTAGTCTGGCTTCCAGACGCTTAGATTAATCAATCCAATCCTCAGTCAACTGCTTTGACTCAGACTAGTCTAGCCAATTTTAATATTCTATCCTCAGTCAAATGCTTTGACTCACACGTTCAACTAACATTTCTGAGTTTTAATCTAATAAATTTGTAACTTCGATATTTGAGCTATATAGTAAGGGCATGATTAGACACATCCCAGAATACAGAAGTTTGGAGAGTTGCTGCCACTGGCAAGATATCTATGAACAAACATCACTCTTAAAATTACCACTGCGATGGAGAATAAAATAGCCTAGATGCATTAGTTTGTGGGAGGAAATGTGCATGGTTAATTAGGTCAACTGCAGTCATTATAGGCTTTCAATTAAAAAAATATAAAAAACACTAAATAATTATTTAAAAGTACGATTACTTCATGGCTTCATTTGTATACCTTCTCAAAGATACTTCGAGCACGGAGGAATTAGCTTACATTTTTTTAAACATTGGTCTTTAGTTAGTGTCTTTAACATACGATTACAGAAATTACCTACAACAATCTGCATGTTTTTGAGAAAAAAAATATCTGACGGTTAAAGGGTTAAATGCAACTTTCTGCTCTTCCGGTTTTTGACTCATAATATAGGGGAAATCATCCACGAAGCGGTTTCCTGGAATCCGGATGAAGAAGCAAATAACATGTTTTGACAGGACTGGATTCCTCATCTGCCATGTCCATGAAAACAACAAACTTGGAAAAAAATCGCCACATAAAAAAACATGTCAGTAACCCCTAATAACATTACCATTCCTCAATATATGTGTAACATAGGACTGCCTGTTTTATTTTACCACGTACTAGTAGCAGAGTGGAGTGATTTTTTGGGGAATGTGATCAGTTTTATCTTAGTTTGCACGTGATAAACCTTGTCAGCTCTGGTTTGAACTATTTGATCGCCGTTCGTCGGGAAGACATCAGTGACCAAGCATGGAGAGGAATGACGTCATCCATCTCCTCCTGGTTTTCATCCTCCTGGTTGTTTCCATTTCTGGTAATTGCTTTTCGTTGTTTAACTTTCGATTAAAATGATTATGGTGTAATAGTCTCGAGGGTATTAGACAAGGACCCTGTTTTGTAAAACTTGTAATCAAATGCAAATTTTCATGAGACGGGGCTCCGGACTTTACAGATTGTCATATGATTTGCATACCCCGAAATGAGCTCATGAAGAACCTAATTTCATACTGTAAATTTTCACAAGAATCATCACCCTTCACAAAGGCTTGGGACGTTAACGTCAGGTGTTGTGAAAATAAGGGTTAACTCAATTTGAACTAGAAATGTAATCGTGTTAAAACGATGTACTTACAATGATGCCAGTGTAAATTGAGGTTTGGCAGAGAAACTGACATTGCATGCATATGGGACACTGAACATTTCTCCCTTGATCTCTAAAGGTCAAAGGGCCCATAAAACGAAACCTACTGACAGGTGATTGAACACAGATGCACCGCGTTAAAGTACATCTCGCGTTTTGAACAAGAAGAAGTTGGAAGATCTTTCAACTCTTGAATTTTGATTATGAAGACAGCACTGTAAAAAGCATGTTTAATGTAGGAGATGAAACGGCAATTATTACACTATCCAAAATGATTTATTACAAGTATGTGGCTTGAAGTATAATGGAGATATAAAAGATAGAGAGAAAATTGACAAAATGGCGCCTACGTGGTCACGCATGAGTGATTTTGAAAAACTAGGAGTTCGGTGATCAAAAAGACGTGTCCACTGATATACCTACGAAATTTGAAATGAAATGGACGTGGGGAAGGTACATAAAAAAGAAGAATAGTAGACCTGGACAAAATGGCGCCTGGACGGTCACACATGGGTGATTTCAAATCCGGCTGGGCGATGCCCTGCGAATGGCCACCCTGAATATGCGTAAAAAGTAACAATACAATTAATCAATGCTACTTGACGCAATCGAAGTTAAGAATTTGGTCTGAAAATGAACAAAATGGCATCTAAATGGTCACGCATGAGTGATTTCGAAAAATAAAGAGTTCAGTGATCAAATTCACATAGTCATGGAAATACCCACAAAATTTGGACTGAAATGAACTTGAGAAAGGGACCTAAACAGAGGCCACAAAAAGCATGTGTTAAGTCTATGGCATTTAGGGGGGAGAAGAAGAAGAAGAAGAAGAAGAAGAAGAAGAGAATTTGCATACGAACGAGAACAAGGCAATGATGCAGTGTAGCATCAATTGCAATGAAATGCACTGTCGCAACGACGCTTACTAAACTTGCATTTTACACAGCCGTTAACACAACCTACTCAAAAAGTTACTGACCCCTGCCAGTGACCTTTGACCTGTTGATAACCTTCAGCTCCCTATCTACCACCCAAGTTTGGTCTCAATTGGGCAAATGCGGGCAGAGTTATCGGCCATAAACGAAACTTGCTCAAAAAACTTAACATTGGGCTCAAAAAGGTCAATGACCCCTACTGGTGACTTTTGACCTTGTGGTGACCTTCAACTCCCTATGAGACATCTACCACCCAAGTTTGGTCACAATTGGCCAAATGGGGGCAAAGGTATGGGCCATAAACGAAACTTGCTCAAAAAACATAATATTGGGATCAAAAAGGTCGTTGACCCATGTTGGTGCCCTTTGAACTTTTAGTGACCTTCAGCTCTATATGAGACATCTACCGCCCCAGTTTGGTCTCAATTTGGAAAATGGAGGCAAACTTATGGGCCATAAACGAAAATTGCTAAAAAAAACAAACTTAACATTGGGCTCAAAAACGTCATTGACCCCTGCCGGTGACCTTTGACCTTGTGGTGACCTTGTTATACTTCTAAATTTGAAAGTCTGTATGATCAAGTTTCCATCCAAGTTCCATTGAAATTGGAGTATTTAGCACATAATTATTCAAGTTTTTGAAAGCGTAACGGACGGACAGACGGAAGGACGGACGACGGACGGACGGACAGACGCAAAAGTGATCCCTTACAGCTACTGTAACACTGCGCCGTCTAACAATTCCGTCTACCTCCGTCTAATTATTTACTTCAGACGGTGTCAGACGGTGGCAAATGAAATACGATAGAAAGGAACAGAACGGAAAAGTATCGTCTCCCAACGTCTAGATACGTTTGTAATCCAGTTGAAAAACGAATTAAAAAGTCCAATAAACGTTTAATAAACATACGTGTTCGTTTTTTTCAGACGGAATCGTTAGACGGCGCAATGTGACAGTAGCTTTAATCTCCCTCCACCTCGGTAGGCTCGACAAAAAGTGATGAATAACACGACACGCCCTTGACTCCAGTCAATATTGTCTAACGTCACATACGTTCAAATATTCATGTACAGTTCACCTCATCACAAACGGACGGGGATTACTGCGGCCACGTGACGCTCGTGTAAAGCACTTGGAATTCATAAAATTCCCCAGTCGTATTTTTCTTTTTGAACATTTGATGTGGAGGATGTCGAAATTCAACACTTCATCTCTTGTTTTGGCTAATATCATGGTTGTTTAATTCAAAACCCTGACATTGCCGGGTTCTTTAAGTGAGCTCGTTAGTGACCCCAATTTCATTTGTATGTCCCCTATCATATGTCGCTCACTTACTTTTATGTGTATGGGTGTTAGACAAATGACATGATTGGGGTAGTCCTCAACTTGGGCTGAAACTACTCTAGAATCAAGTAAACTATGCCAGGATTATCCTGTGAAAATCTTTTAGTCAAACGTTGACCCATTCTAGAATAAATGAATGTCTATTGTCCCTCGTGGCAGGCAAACCTGCTGTGTGGCTTTCTATGGGTCTTATTTTTATCATCCCGGAAAAAAATAAAATACTAGTATGTTCATGCTTGATTCTCCTTAAGTAAACAAATTACAGACAAATCCTTCCAGCTGGGCGATCCATTCCAGTTAGTGTATAGTTGGTATACATTTCAACTCATTTGGTTCTTGAGGCATTTTCAAGTGTTCCCAATGATGTCACTAACCTTTAACAGACATACACAAAAATACGTATACACAGAGTCATATGCACTTGGGACCTAAATCTGCATACCATACATTTCATAGAGAAATATTACACACAATGGAATAAAAAGTTATCAAAGATGTTTGTAATATAATGTATATCTGAGGAATTACATTAAAAAAATACGGGGAAAAATCACTTTGACTATATTTTTGAAGACAATTTTGTCAATGTGTCTCTCGACTCGGTCGCATATAAAACGGTGTCTTCAATATGAGCACATGAGCATCGGCTATGTAACTTGTGGAGACTACGGGCATATTCTTCGATTTCAAAAACCGAGACAAATATTGAATGATTCTTTAATCCACTTAAAGTTTGGACCAATCAAATGACGATTTGAGTGTAAAGTTTTAGGTTGCCGATTTAGGGCCCAGCAGGCAGGATTTAAAGCACTTGATCATAAACGCGCGCACGAGCGTTGTGTAGACATTGATGTGAAGGATGGGTTAACCATTTCATGACCATAATATGAATGTAGATGTGTGGTATGTCAATGAAGATTGCAAGGCCTGGTACCTAGAGGGTTAGAAAAGACTGGTTTCATAGAGAATAATTGTATGTTAACTGTATGAATTTGATGAGCCAAAACAGTTAAAATAAATTAATAACAAATTAATTAATCGAATGTAGTCTTACTTGAATTATCGATCGTACAAAAGGACTCTAAATATGAGTCCTTCTTAATATATGAGTGAAAATGCAAAATCGGGCATGAAAACTTATATTGCTAAATCAAAACTTTAAATCAACAAATTTTCCTAACTTAAATCTTAAAGCCACTGGCTAACATTTACCACAGTTAAAAAAAAATGTGAGTTACATAATCCTCCATGCTCCAAGTGAAAAAATTGTATTTTAAAATAATCATTTAGTGCTTTGAAAAAAAGTGAAAATCGTAAGTTGACCGGATTCATCTGCCCATTTCCTCTCATAGACTTACTCTGTGTGGATCTAGGCTATTTTTTATTCGCCCCGAGTTCTGTTTATTTATTCATATCTTTCTATCTTTCCCTTCCCTTCCTTTTCTCTTTGTCTCTACCCCTTCAGCGCAGCATTTTAACGTGTAATTGTGAATGAATGTAATTTGTTGTATCATGTATTCTTTAGTGTCGTTTAAGATTGACGTTTATGTTCAGGTATATTTTGTTTATATGCATTTAAAATTTATTTGTTTATATGCACTGAAATATTTATGTCCGAAGTCAAATTTTGTGTATAGTTTTATATATATATGACAATAAATTATCTTGTATATCTCGTATATCTTGTAAAATGTTAACCCATTACTTAAAATAGTGGTCGATTCATGATGGGTGATTTTCCTAGACCTTGATTGACGTCTATTCTTCTTTGGCAGCAGCAGATCCAACCTGTCCGGAAGTCACACCTGGCAATGGGACTACAGTAACCTATTACCCCGCCAATCGAACTGTAGAGGGTGTCGCGATCTTTGCCTGCCAAGAGGGTTACCAGTACTACGGCGGCGGCCATATCCTTGTCTGCTTGAGTAATCGCACATGGGGAGGGCAGCCATTGGAATGTATTCCTCAAAGTAGGTGAAACCCCCCCCCCCCCCGGGAGGGGGGCATTTGACTTACAAAGTGATACATTATGTGCCGCACCGAAATCGAAAATCGGCGGGCCTCTGGAATGGCTTGAGCGAAAAATGGGGGGTCTCTGGAACTGAGCTTAAGGCTTCAGAAAAACTCAAAAATGCTATTGCCCTGGCACCCCCATGGGAACGGCCCACAGCGGCAAAGTTCTGGCGCGCCGTGCTGAAAGGCAATGCTCTGGCCGCGGCGATCGAAAATCAGAAGCAAAAACGGCAAATTTGGGGGGTCTTGCGCAACTGCGAAACTCAAAATTTTTCGCTACTTCTGAAATGAGATGCTCTGGAAAAGTAAATTTGGGTCTGAAAATGGGGCGTTCTCAACGCTGCGCACATACGTATCACACATTATACTAAGGCCCCTCCCCCCGGGTGAAAACACGGTACTGAAGTACTCCGGCCAGTCATAATTGCTTAATCTTTATTTCCTAATTAAACTGGCATTTATGATTATTGTTACCTCATAGCCATCGGAGAACTCTCTTTACTCATTAGGTGAGCGGCGAAATGCACCGGGAAGCCCGGCTTTTATATCTCGCTTCAAAAGAAATTTCCATTACCTCTTTCCCTTCTCTGACTATGAAAGGCATTACTTAACCCCCCCCCCCCCCGGAAAAAATGGAATGCATATTATATGACAAGCATATGCGTTACATGCACACCATATGCCATGAGTAATTTATGTTCAAAATAAAGCTAAATTTTTGTTTCCTTTTATTCAGGATTAGATTCTTACGCTATTCTCCATATGTGTATAATTTGTGCCAAAAAATGACAATTTATTTCATGTCCCTCGTATTAGAATTGATGAATGGCTGTGCCTACCACGTTACTGTAAACGAAATTATCCCGTTAGTGACCAGGCGGTATTATACAGTGTTGTCCCAGCAAAAAAGGAAACTGAGATTGATGAAGATATTTTTATATGTTAATAACAAATATGACAAAAATCCGTTACATAGTGGAAACGCATATTTTTTCTTCTTTAATTTGATACCAGTTGTAAAGATTTCCATTCACGCCACGATGAGCAAAGAACAATCAGAAGGGACACGGGTATTAAAATCATTTGCACGAGCAAATTTGAAATCAAAACTGTCATGCTTGAATGTATTCTGAGTATTTTTGGCATTGAGGGCCATTCATGAAAAAGCTGATGTTATCATTCTTTCATATCGATACCACATTTTGTGGAAAAATACGCGATATATCAGCTGAAAGAGACAATTTAGAAATGAATGCTTGTTTTTCAGAAATGTTCCAAAATGCATTCATTAACCCTGTTTTCTGGAATTGGCACCAGGCTGAACCAAGAAATTACCACTGTGAACATGATTCGGAGGCCTATTCTGTTGTGGTCTCCGAAGCAAGATATTATGATGAAGTCAGCCTGTCGCGTGAACCTATTTGTTCTGCTCGCTTCCCAGTTCTCAAATTTATTCATTTTAAAAATTCGACGCTAAACAGACATGTTTGTAATTTCTTGTTCTCCGGCATACATAATTAATTTTTTACACCTGAGGTGTCATATAAAAGAGAAAAATTCTGAAATATTTATTCATGCTCTTTTTTTTAAAAAACAATTACATTTACTACACGACGAAATGACTCAAAGATGGAATATGTACGCGTGCAAATGAAATTATTGATAAGCATCAATTCCATTGTTACTAGTTCAATTATGCGTGAACGATCAATAATAAGTAATGTATCAAATGAAAGAAGAGGAACAGAGCTTGACAATCATACCTAATTCATTGAAGAAAGTATTCATTATGATATTTTTGCGATGAAATCCGGTTTCCTTTTTTCTGGGGCACACTGTATAATTCCAAGTTTCAAGTTTATTTATTTTACACATACCTATAAAGATAACAACACAATCAGTAGTAAATAATTAAAACTTTCAATTGTTACAGAAAAAAATGCAGATTAAAAATTACATGACAAAATTACACGGCAAATTAAACACAATAAAGGGTACAGAGGCAAAACAAAGTATCACAATATATTAGCAAGTGGAGGAATGAGAAAAAGGCTGCTAAACTTATCAAAGTGTAATACCTAATGGATAAAGAGAACGTAGTACTATTACAATTACATTTGACCACAAGAACACGTAGAAAAACATTAGGCAAAATTGAAATTATAAGTATACTTTTAAGAGATAATCTTTAAATTTATATTTAAACTTCTTGAGAGATTTGGAGTTTTTTAATTTCATTCCAGCATTTTGCACCTGTGACATTTATAGTAAGACATGAAAAAAAGTATACTTGTATAGTGGCAAATGCATATTCTGGCATATTTGAGTACTGTGACTGTGAATTGCACTGTTGACTGTAAAAAGGTTATTAAAAGTCTAAGGTAAAAGATCATTTAAATATGAATCCATAAAAAATGCAACTTGTAGCCTATTAATGTCAGATATTTTCAAGATTTTATTTTTTTTCTTATAAAGGATTGGATGGGCTAAAGGTTCATCATTGTTTATAATACGTGTAGCATGTTTTTGTAAACAAACACCCTATTCAGAAGATATATTGCACAATTTTCCCCAGATGATGTTACAGTATGAAATAAAGGGTAAGATCATTGTGTTATACAAGGTTAGCAAAAGGTTTCTTTGAATTATATATTTTATATATTTTAATTACATATTTTAATCATCATCTGGACCCTTGGGTATGAGTGTGGAGATGATTAGTGCAAGCAGGGAGATAGGGATTGGCGTGATGATAGAGATGTGTCAGAGAGTGTTTGATGGAGGAGGGATGTCGGATGAGTGGACACTGAGCGTGGTGGTCCCAATTTTTAAAGGGAAATGTGATTCAATGAGCTGTGGTGCGTATAGGGGGGTGAAGTTGGTGGAACATGGAATGAAGATAATGGAAAGGGTCTTTAGAAAATAGACTGAGGAAAATAGTGAGGGTGGACGGGATGCAGTTTGGCTTTATGCCAGGGAGGGGAACGATGGTTGCAGTATTTATTCTCAAGAGACTTCAGGAAGAGTACAGAGCGAAGGGAAAGAAGTTGTACATGTGTTTTGTTGATCTGCAGGAGGCATTTGATAGAGTCCCAAGGAAGGTGATAGAGTGGGCGATGAGAAAGAAAGGTACACCGGAGGCAATGGTCAGAGTGATGATGAGTTTGTATGAAGGGGCTAAAACAAGAGTTAGAGTTGGTTCAGAGTTATCTGAGGAATTTGAGGTGAAAGTGGGAGTGCATTATCGTTCTGTGTTATCGCCACTGATTTTTGCATTTGTGATTGATGTGGTTACAGAGAATGCAAGAGAAGGTTTGATGACCGAGATGCTGTATGCTGATGATTTGGTTTTGATGAGTGAGACATTGGAGGGAATGAGGGAAAAGTTCTGGAAATGGAAGATGGCTTTTGAGAGCAAGGGTTTGAAGGTAAACCTTGGAAAGACGGAAATGATGGTGAGTGGAGCAGAAGAGGAAGTATCAGTGAGTAAGGTAGACCCATGCGGCATGTGTGGAAAGAGGGTGAGGGCAAATTCAGTGTTGTGTGGGAAATGGATTCATGGGAGATGCACAAGGATGAAGAGAGTGACCCCGAGGCTGGCAAGAGTATTTTTTGTGTGGAAAATATAGAAAAACGGACCAGGAGAGATGGTGGAACATGTTGAAAAGTTGTGTGATGAGGTGGAATCAGTGAAGGAGTTTTCATACTTGGGGGACAGAGTGAGTGTGAGTGGAGGGTGCAGGGCAGCTGTGACAGCAAGGGCAAGATTTGGATGGGTGAAGTTTAGGGAATGTGGAGAGTTGTTATATGGGAAACGGTTTCCTCTGAAGATGAAAGGATTAGTTTATAGGAGTTGTGTGAGATCGGCGATGTGTATGGGAGTGAAACGTGGTTTTTGAGTGAAAATGAGATGGGGATTCTGAGAAGGACTGAGAGGGCAATGGTGAGAGCGATGTGTGGTGTGAATCTGATGGACAGGAAGAAGACTGAGGTGTTGATGCAGATGTTGGGTTTGGAAGAGACGGTGGATCAGATGGCGAAGGCGAACGGAGTACGTTGATATGGACATGTGTTGAGGAGGGATGTTGATCATGTTTTGAAAAGGGCGCTTGAGTTTGAGGTGGCTGGCCAGAGGGGAAGGGGGCGACCGAAGAAGACATGGAAGAAGCAGGTGGTGGAGAAGAGTAGGAGGGTTGGGTTGAGGGAGGAGGATGCGCCGAATAGAGTAAAGTGGAGGGAGGGGTGAGGGTGATTTCTGTGAGTGCGAGGTGAATCCGGCCACCCCCGTAGCTCGGGGACTAAACCGGATTTAAAACCTGGATTACTACTATTCAGCTCGTTACTCCACTTGCTCTCGATACTTTTTGACAGATGATATCAACATGCTCTTTCCATTAAAACTCCAAGGACTTTTGTAGAAGTTACTCTTTGAATTTTATTTTTACCAACAAAAAGCTTAACAGAACCATCGCATCTGTCTTTACTTTTATGTTTCAATATCACAATGTCTTTTTTTAAATTCAGAACTGCCTTATTTATATTCAACCAAATATGTACTTTTTAGCATTTATTGTACTATTATTTTCATGTTACTATCCGAGATAAACAGATTTGTATCATCAGCCAAAAGTATCGAGAACAATCTGGATCTTACATATTGGAGATCATTAATAAATAACAAAACAGTAGGGAAGAGGGGAGGGGAGGGGAGAGCCGTGTGGAACATTACCCGACATCAG
>JZLH01S0605685.1:0-17110 GCA_001188425.1 Eucidaris tribuloides | reverse complement strand
TCCCATTGGTGTCACTCAGTACTGTCAATCAGAGGTACTATATGCCGGGTCAGACCGCCACCTATACATGTGCAGATGGCTACGTGTTACAAGGTAACGGTACGGTTACATGCAACGACGACTTCCAATGGTCTCATCTGGAAATTATTTGCTTTCGTAAGTATATATATATATATTTTTATTTGTTTTAATTTAAATTATGTTTGGGAGAGAGGGTAGCACAATCCACTGAGAAAGTGATTGTATATTTGTTAAGAGTTATTTTCCCATCTCCTCTTTCACACTTTACTCCTTTAATAATTTATGTTAACTGACATCGTTTGAAATTAACAGGTTTAATCTAATTCTAAAACTATCATGTCTATAAGTTTGTTTTTTAAGGTATTCGAGTAGACATGTAACCACGCTAGAATACAAAGCCTCAGAGATTTATATGTTGTTACTATCAAAATATGTTATAGATAAATTTAACACAAGCACCGAGCATGTAGTTTAGTGTTCATTTTATCACAACAGTTTATGATAGAAACCGTCATGGTAAAACTGGCCACTCAGATTTTCACTTTTTCACGCAGTAAGATATCGTTTTGAAGTTTTTTAGGACTTTATCTTTAGATCTTATTAAACACTTCTAATATGAAGAATCAGTTGAAAAAATGCAAATAAAACAATTTACAGGACAATAGGAACAGATCTTCACAATACCGACAAAAACTCAAAATTGCCGAGACGGAGTATTGAACACATTGCTATATAACTTTCTATGGAACAAAATTAATGATCACGCGAAGTATTCGCGCGTTCTAAAAAGGTTTGATGGGACATGTGCACCTTTAAGTACAGGCAGGGGTGGATTCAAGATCATTTGTCGAGAATTAATGGGCATGTATCTGAAGAGTGCACCTTATTGTCCGTTGCAGTATCATCTCCTGAGCGATATGATACCATTTATTTGGCCAACTTCGACGATGCCACCCGCTCAAGAAAAGGTGTGTATGGATAAAGAATAGCTTGGCCAAAAGTCAAAAATTGTCGATATTATATCCTTAGTAGGTCTCTAAACAGAAATGTGTTAGTCAATCTCATACAAGAAAGCGCCAAAAAAGGAAGGCGTTATTTACGATGAATATACTAGTCTCTAGTGGGCAAATCGTTTCTCGTAATTCTCATGACTGAAATGAATGGTTTGTCTTTTGTGATTGCTTGTTTTATGAAAATGAAACATGGCTTATGTTTGGTCAATTCAAGTGTGTCCTACTCGAGATACATGATTTGAGATAAAAATGTCATGATTCGATCAAAACTTTAATGGATCGTTTCGATCTCTGACAGCTGTACAGTGTCCACCGATTGAGAATATGGATCACGGCCATGTCAATGGAAGCGGTTATGCTTACCTAGACGAGCTAAGTTTTAGTTGCAACGAAGGATACATACTGGAAGGAAATGACGTGAGATATTGCCAAGCCAACGGAACGTGGAGTGGATCAGACGCATACTGCAGAGGTATATTCACCTTAAAGGCAGTGGATCTCTTTTGCATGCCTAAAAATTAACATTGTGTAAATACAATGACATTTAGAAGAAAATGCCATCTGGGGACCTTTAGCAAAATATAGGACCTGGAAACTTAGTTTTAGTGAAATTATAGTGACCGGTTAGACTCTGATTTGAATTTTTTTCTCGCGAGAAAAAAAATCGTACCGTAGAACGTACACTAAACAGCTATTGTTTTTCTTTCGCATTTTTCAAATTCTAGAAAATAACTGACCCCTAAATTTCACAGACATGTCCTTCATCAATAGCCTAAGGGTATGGGTTATCTTTTCGTGGTCTGTGGGGATGTTTGCAAATGAGATCCACTGCCTTTAATAATCATCACCAACATGCTCTCGATAGTAATTATCTTCTTCTTCTTCTTCCCCCTCCTCTTCTTCTTCTCTTCTTCTTCTTCTTCTTCTTCTTCTCCTCCTGCTGCTCCTTGTTCTTATTTTTCCTCTTCTTCCCTTTCCCTCTGTATTCAAGTTTGTAATGTATCGAAATCTGAACACACAAACTTAATGCATGTAATGAATGTTTACAGTATGTTTGTGAGTGTGGATATGTGTATGTAGTTTGCTCATATGCTTGAAGGGTGCATTCCATACATTGCGATCTTCTGAGCGATTTGATACCGATTTTGGTAATTAGAACTTTAATTACAATGGTACCACCCAATAAAACAACTTTAGATCTTGGAGTGTGGAAATGAAAATCTGGGCCAAAAATTTGAATGAATTAGTTGCCCTCGGAAGTGACATCTGTTAATCTGTATGTGATATGAAAAGAGCGAGGAATCAGGGGATATATCTAGCCCCTTTTCAGGAATGCTCTCCATATTGTGTCATATTCAAGTGTTTACGACTATTAGAATTTTTTGTTTAAGTGGTATAAACCCTCTCAAGACATCAAACTCTATAACACAAGGTGCCGGGTATACGCTTGACTGTGCATGATATCCTTCCACACCGATCCTATGGATAGTACATGGATTCAGTCTCTAGTCGCTGAAATGTTAAGGCTGCTAAATAAAACACAAAGAATGAAAAAAGCAGGTATGGAAAGTTTGATAGAAATTAATATAAAACATAGGCTGTGCATAAAAGGAGTAGGATGAGAGAAATAGTTATGAGAGTTATAAATGTATAAGTAAGTTAATAGTTTTACGTTATTCCGTCCTATTGTCACATCCAATTTGTTTTTATCCTTTTTTCCCCTCAAAACTGTCAAATATGACTTAGGCAATTATTTTATGAGGGTGAGGGTGACGATGTATAGGTTATGAACTATTTTTAACTCTTTCGATACCAATATACTACTTAGGTAATATATTCAAATGTTATGCATAAGTTATGAACAAATGTTGTCGCTAACAACATGACAACTTACACGAGGCTTACCCAACATAGAAACAACTAATGCTACGGTCACAAATAAAGCGGCGACCGCCCGATTTATAGCCTGCTCGGTCGCTACTGGAATTGAGGCTTCGCCCTAGCGATTCTTGGAGCATGTTGAGCGGGCTGTAAAGCCCTAGCGATGCTCGGGCGGCGCCCTGTCGATTTCCTGTCGGTCACCGATCAATTTTAGTTTTTTTTTTTAAAGGCAAAATCGAGGGAGCTTCTCCGCGCGGCGTCTGGGCACTAACCGACTGAAGACTAACTAATTCCCGGACGGTCTCCCACAGATCATCGAGCGATTTGGCGGTCTCCCACCGGCCATCGGGCGATTTTTAAGAAATCGGCCGGTGGCCCGCCGGTGATAGGTAGGACCCTGCAGGTATAAAGGCGTAGTGGCGGCGGTCGGCTGAGCTCATCCGGGAAGGGTTTTTTTTTCGCACGCAAGTTGGTTTTATTTATGTGGCTGCCCCACTGGCCATTAGCAATACATCATTTCCCCCCCCCCCCCGCTCCCTTGATTTTCTCCTGTGCTTTTGGCATTTTTATTCAATGAAAACTGAAAAAAATGCATGTGGCCTTTTTAAAAAACTTCGTACAAAAATCTAGCTGTTGTTTCTTGTGGAGCGCGCTGAGAAGTGCCTTATCGATATCGAGGCATGCGCTGAGCAGGCATCATTCGGATGCCGACCAATTTTGAATTCACCTGCCCAGTGACCGACCGATCTCCAAGAGGCAACCGTTCGGCGACAGGGTGGCTACCGGGTGGCGACCGCTCGGCAGCCTTTGATTTAGCGGCTTCGATTTTTGACCTAAATCCTTCGACGGCGACCGCTCGATTAGGTCGGTGCCCGGGCGGCACCGGACGTATTTTGGGCGGCGAGTGAAATCGAGCAGGCGCCGCAGAGTTTTAACTGCGCGCTAAAACTTCAGCGGCGACCGACCGATGCCCTAAAAACGAGCGGTGCCTGGGCGGCTGCCGCTCGGTGACGGGGCGAAATTGGCTAAGAACTCGCCGCCCGGCCGCCAAGCAGGCCAATTTTTGTATTTGTGACCACAGCATCACGTATGCAAGTTTGATTCCAAAAACTGAAATGTATTCATTATCAACAGGCTAATGGAATAGGTAGGCCTATACTAGACCTCCAAGGAAGAAACATCCATACATTTGTGCACATTAGTAAATTGGTCTGTGTACGAAAACCCCATGGATAATATGGACTTTCAAAACCCTTTGGGAGTGAAGGGATGTAATACCTTATACATGTGAACGTGAAAGTTAGTGACTAAATACCATCAGGTCACTGACTAACTGTATTGAGGAAATGTCCCGGAAAATGTCCGATAAATGTCAGTGGCGAAGACGGGTCCTCACATCTGCTCGCTAATATAAAGGCCACTTGGTCGATTATAAATTCGTTGTTAAATAGGAAAATGAAAACAAAGGGAAATGCTAAAATAAACTGCAATGGGAATGTTACAAGTGATACTAAAGAAATAGCCAATTCTTTCAATAACTTTTTTTTTACTGACATTGGGCCATCCCTAGACAAATTAATTCCCCTTAGCCCTGTGAGTTTTCATCAATACCTTTCTGATAATTACCCGGAGGCCGGAGTCATTATATTTCTACCCGAGAACCGAAAAAGAAATCCTTGATATTGTGAAATCTTTTCGAAATGACAAAGCGCCTGGTTAAAATGAGTTCAGACCTGGTATAATTAAAACTGTCATTACTGAAATATGTGAGCCGTTGTGCCATATTTATAACCTATCTCTAACGAAAGGTGTATTGCCAAATAAACTAAAACTAGCCAAAGTGTCTCCAGTGTTTAAAAGTGGAAAGAAGGAAGAACTGACGAATTATAGACCTATCTCTGTTCTTTCGGTATTTTCAAAGTTACTGGAACGAATAGTATATACAAGTACGATAAAGTTTCTTAACAAACATGATAACCTTACCAAACACCAATATGGATTCCGCAAAGGCTACTCAACATACATGTATATGGCATTAATGGACCTCAGTAACAAAATAACTAATGCTTTTGAAAAGAATGGGTATACAATAGGTATTTTCGTTGATTTATCGAAAGCATTTGATACTATTAATCATAACAGTCTATTGTCAAAACTAACCTATTATGGTATTCGGGGAGTAGCCCATGACTGGTTTCAAAGTTATTTGATCAACCGTCAACAACGTACCAATATGAACAATCAATGTCAAAATTCAACGACATACTGTGCGGGGTACCTCAGGGATCATTATTAGGACCACTTCTGTTTTTGATCTATGTAAATGATATTCAGAAATCTGCTTCTGATCTATCTTTTGTCCTATATGCAGACGATACAAATATACAAATATACTTTACTCTAACGCCGATATTAGCTCTCTGTACAATATAGCAAATGAAAATCTGAAGGGTGTATGTGAATGGTTTCAAGCCAATCGACTTTCTGTAAATACCAAGAAATGTAACTATAAAATATTTAGTAAAAGAAAGAATATAATTGACATAAATGAGTATGGGATAAAATTAAATCAGGCAGTGATTCCTCGGGTTGATAAAACCACATTCTTTTGTATTGATAGTTTATTATCATGGAAACCGCATATCCATGAAGTCGAGAACAAAATTGCCAAAAAATAAAGGCATTGTCAATCGACTGCACTTTTTGTTTCCAAAGAATGTACTTCGAAGTTTATACTATTCCCTTATTCTCCCTTATTTGACATATTGCTCTCTCGTGTGGGGAAGCATATATTCTTCTGATATTGAAAAGCTATCTATATTGCAGAAAAGGATTATACGCATTGTGTCTGATGCACCATTCCAAAGCCACACTGACCCTTTATTCCATGATTTAAAGTTGTTAAAATTCAAAGATGTTGTCACATTTCAACAATGTATCTTTATGTATGAATGTATACATAACCTTCTTCTAGATCAGTTTTGTCATAATGTTCGAATTAAATTGTGAAATTCATAATTACCCGACTAGATCAATAAAAAAAACGCCCGTATTCCTACTCACAGAACTGTCTCTTTCCAATGAAATATTCGTTTCATGGGCCCAAAACTCTGGAATGAATTGAATAATACCATTAAGAATTAATGATTTTAAACAAATTCTAAAAAAAAATCATTGTTTGCTAAATAAACATAGCCATTCATCAACATATTTCTAGTAGGTTTATAATATAAAATTATAAATCATTCACAGTGTTTTTAGAAGTATTTTCGTATTATTATTTTCTGTGTTTCGAGTATACATTTTTCGTACTAATAGTTGTTTTTGCTTGTAGTATTATTTATATATAATGTGGTATTTTTTTTATTTTTTTTTACATATTTCATTTAGAGAACTTTGTTTAAATGTGTATGCTGTATTATTGTATTGAAATGTTTGTAAAGGCGTGTCCCGACGCAGGAGGTGCTTTTAGGGAATCGCGCCTCCTTCCGTTATACATGTACTATATTCATTTGTAATGTTTTGATATACAGGAAGGAAATAAAAGTTATTTTGAATTTGAATTCGAATTTGAATTTGAATTGTCTAGTGGGGTCGATCACACACACACACACACACACACACACACACACACACACACACACACACACACACACACACACACACACACACACACACACACACACACACACACACACACACACACACACACACACACACACACACACACAATCGGTTAACATTTTTTTGTATACTTGTGACAGGTGTTTGTACCAATCTTCCCGCTGTTCCCTTGGCAACACCCAGTAACACCAATCAGAGGTACTACTTACCGGGCGGCAGGGCGAGTTACACCTGTACCTACGGCTACGCAATGAGGGGAGACCGGTCTGTTGTATGTAATGACGATTATGAATGGTCGCAGCTAGAGTTCGAGTGCACTCGTGAGTATTTACAATTCTTTAGTTTTATTTATTTATTTTATTTTTTTTTGGGGGGGGGGTCTTTCCTACGAGTTGCAGTGATCTGTCGGTAGCATACAGCTTGTCGAAAAAAAGCTGTGGAAGTGAAAAGCGCCCTCTTTGCCTTTAGAAAAATCGGAATCATGGAGTAGGAGATCAATAAATGGTTATAACGTTCCGTTTTCCCAGCCAAAAGTTGTGGACATCCTGGAGATATTCTTCACGCCGACATCGATAACGAGGTCTTCACATTTCGAAGTCGAGTGACTTACATTTGTCGAACAGGCTATGAGATTCCAGCTAATATGTTAGCCTTTAGGACCTGTCAAGCCAATCAACGATGGTAGTCCACCGACGTGCGAGCGTAAGTACACTGCAATTAAAATTGGGGTGTTAAATTTAGCACCCACAGTGTCGTCCAGTGTATAGCGTAAATCCAGATGTGGTATTAAATTTGAACGAAATGGGCGTCATTTGAATACCAGAATAGTAACTTTTTACACAAAATCTTACGTCAAATT
The DNA here is from genome assembly GCA_001188425.1 of Eucidaris tribuloides. NCBI lineage: Eukaryota > Metazoa > Echinodermata > Echinoidea > Cidaroida > Cidaridae > Eucidaris > Eucidaris tribuloides. Next base: position 9,712 of record JZLH01S0605685.1, on the reverse strand, counting down.
TAATTCAACAGCTCTGATATCCATCATGGTGTTGAGGTAAACTTTAAACACTTAAGTTATTTTTATAGACTATACCTCATTGATGCTGAATATTGAATGACAACATCCTGGGTGTCATTTTAACACCAAAACTATTACGTCTTCTACCAAATCATACATTATACGTATCACATTTAATACCAGATATTTGATAATCAACATTTATGATATCCATTTAAAAGTCTGGGTATTTGGTTTGGTTTTTTTTTTTGCAGGGTATAACTACATTCACTCTTTATCGATAGAGATTCGTGTTCCACAGTGATGTAAAATGTTGAATATCAACATGTTGGTGGTATTTTCACACAAAATTATTTCTTGCGCCAAAGGATACAAGACATGGTGTTTAATTTCTTTACACTAGTTGCTATTTTGGCACCAGAAACAATTAATTCTTACCCCAAATCTTACATTAAGCGTATCACCTTTAACAAGAAGAGATTTGAAACTCAACATTTCAAATACTTATATTGGTTAACCCCGTGGACATTAATTCTAACGCCTATTTTTTGGTAGGATCGCTCTGTACTAATATTTATGTTCTAGCGGTGATGATACCTCCACTGGCATGCTTAGAATGTTTCAATGAAAAGGGGAAGACATGAAGGACCGGATGTGCTAAGTGTGCTGTTACACCGCTGGATTTTTTTTTATTTTGACTGTTTTTGAAAGAGCATCACCGGCGTGATGGCTTAGTGGATAGAGCGTCCGCCTCACGTGCGGAAGGTCACGGGTTCAAGCTCCGGTCGGGTCATACCAAAGACTTTTAAAAAATGGTACCTTCTGCTTTCTAGCCAGGCGCTCAGCATTATAGAACAGAGAAGGGTTATAGTAACATGTTATGCAGGGCCCGCTGAAAGAGCAGTCTATCAGACTGAAGTGGCTACAGTGGGTAAATAAGACGTTGTTATTATTATTATTATTATTATTATTATTATTATTATTAGTATTAGTATTATTATTATTATTATTTATTATTATGTTGCTGTTAGGCCGGGCGCATCATCATCATCATTATTATACAGTCAGTTAAGACTAGTCGCGTCTGTTCAAGGGTTGTTTTCACTTTTTAGATGGCTTTAATGTGTGTCTGTCTCGTCATCGGGAGCCCAAGAAATTCTATGACATCAGACAAACAATGACGTCGTGCTATATGCTGGCTTTTGCCGTAACTAATTAATGGCACACTCTCATACAACAAAATATATGATTACAGAAAAATAAAAAGATATATAGATAGATAAATTGATTGATAAACAGATAGATAGATAAGGATAGTTAAATACATAGTTATACAGAGATAGCTAGCTAGCGAAATAGATAGATAGATAGCGAGATAGATAGATAGAAAGATAGATCGATAGATAGATAGATAGATAGATAGATAGATAGATCGATAGATAGATAGAGATATTGAGATTAATCAATCATTTTCGATTGATCGATAATGATAGACAAATAGCTATAAAGAGATAGCTAGCGAGCTAGATAAAAGGGTCGGGAGGTAAATAGATATATAGATAGAGAAATAAATAGACAGAAAGATAGAAAGATAAATAGACAGATTAAGAGAAAGATAGATGGATAAAGATAAAGATAGATTATACAGAGAGAGCTATCTAGCCAGATAGATAAGAAGGAAGGTTAGTAGATAGGTGAAAGATAGATAGATAGATAGATAGATATGTAGATAGATAGAAATACTGAGATTAATCAATCATTTTCGATTAATCGATAACAGCCGTACAGTGTCCAACGATTGAGAACATGGAAAACGGCCGCGTCTTTGGTAGCAGGTATTATTACCAACAGGAGCTTCGTTTTAGTTGCAACGAGGGATTCGTACTGGAAGGAGATGCGGTGAGAGAGTGTCAGGCCGACGGAACGTGGAGTGGAGTGAATGCATACTGCCGAGGTATACAAAGTGGAACAACAATAGAAATAAATGATAATCGTCATCATAATATAATAAGGAAACAAAATGATTAATTAATGATAGCAAATATGGTGCTAATAATGCTGTTTTTCTATGTTTTTACAGCCTACCATTTGTATAATCTGGGTTATCTCTGAACGAGGTTCTGCCTCCCATTATTTCAAGGCAAGGTCCACCCTGACGTCAAGTTGGTTTCAATAAAAGCAGAACAATGAGAGAAACATATTAAACATATACGGAAATTCGTTCCTACTGGGGGCTTATTGAATATTAATGAGCTCAGATGTAAGGAATGATTTTCGGGTATTTGTAACCAAGTAAACAGTGGCATTGCCGTTACGCGGCATGGCCAGGTGGTTGTGCCGCTGACCGGATATCAGTAGGTTTCGGGTTCAAATCCTGTTGGGTCAATCTTTTTCTGAGTCATTAAAAAAAATAACAGATCAAGCATTTGATCTTATTTATCATTAATTTGATAATACAGAGATGAACAGCAAATTTATTCTGCATCTTAACTTTTTCGGTTAATATTTATCAAATGCATGTTTGAGTATATAGTTTATACAACGTTTCAAGTGTTTTAAAAGGTTTAGGACACAATTCAAATTAGACTAAACTCTGGCCGTGATACTGAAAGTAGCTACCACACTCCCCGTAAAAAATTAAAGAAAAATAATCCGAACTTTGAATTCATTTTCCTTTTTATCGTTCCAATGCCCCAAACTAGCTACGGCACTAAATATGGCCTAAGACGAGTCTCATGGGATAATCTGAAGACCCAGGAGTGCACATAGGCGGGATTGTTCGGAGACTTTTCGGGACTTTCCCAGTCCTGTCGGTGAACCGAAATTAGCTCAGAGTGCGGGGGGAGGGGGCGCCTCGTAGGAAAAACTCCCGAAAATTTTTTTCGGGACTTTTCCAAACTCGAAATCTTATGGGGCTAAATTTTCGAAAATCACCCCAAATCACTAGATTTTCATTTTCTTTGTAAACAATAGCAGCGTTCTTAGGCATTTTAAAAGCATTTGAGGAGAAATTATCATTACTATAACATTTTGTCAATTATTTATTAATACAAATATTAATATTTCTCTCTTGAAAAGTGTGGGGGATATTTGTAGAGGCTATTCCCCTCCTCGAAAGTAGGGGATATAGCCCCATCTTCCCCCTCACCCGATATACGTTAGTGTCCGATGACATAATGATAACATGCACCAATGAGATTCGCCTGTCGTGGAGCTTTAACATTTGACCACGACATTGACATCGACATTTAGACAGAAAATGCCTTTACAACGTCCTTGATTGTTTCAATTATGCTCTTTCTATTTGATACGACATTGATCTTTAATTTTAAAAAGGTATATTATCAATGCAGTTGAAACAATTTCGCAAAATTTTGGGTGTATTCTAGTGTTGCGCGTTTGATTTTAATTTGTTTTCCACAGTTATTGAGTGTGATGATCCGGGTACTCCTGTTAATGGTAACAGACAAACAGATGACCCACCTTTTGGCCTTAACCACGTGATATACTTCGGATGTAATAGTGGATATAGTCTCAGTGGAAGCCGATCAACCTATTGTACACAGAATGAAGTGTGGTCCTACAACGTACCACGATGTGCTGGTAGGTATACGTTCTTCTATTATTTTATATGAAATGAAAGGGTTAAATTTACAAATCGGATTGGCAAAACAAAACTAGTGCCCATTACCTTTTACATCTCAAAACAGTTCAGTTCTTTTTCTATTTGAAAAAGGTTTTTCATTTTTGTTTTTTATTTATTTTTTGCATTTCATCAAAGTCTGGAATGTCAAATCTTTAATGGTAGGGAGGATGAGGAGTGGGGCAGGGGGTATTAAATTTTGTTATCTTCGTACCTAATCAAAAGTGAAATGTGATGAGAACAGATTATTAAACATAATAATTTCAACAATATATATGTATTGTCGTTTTTTCCTCCTCGCGAGGATATTGTTGTTGCGCCTTCGGTGCTTTCGTCCCCCCCCCCCCACTCGTGATATGAAATTTTCGCTACTGGTTATTAGCAAAAGTCGCATTATTTGTTCATGAACTTTTAAATCGAACAAGTATTTGTATTTTAATGAAGGTGAGATCATCTGAATTTAATCATATCGAGTTGAAAAATTTAAAGACAAACGTAATACAAACTTATCTTTTCATTACCTGCAGCAACGTGTAGGACTCCTGGTCGTCGTCAAACCTACGGCTATCTTTATGAAGGCCGTTACCACGCAAGGTTGAACACAGAGGTCGAACACGGATCCACACTCACTTTGAGATGCCGTACAGGATATGTTCCAGGTTTGTCGACCGTTCAAGAGCCACTAACCATACGATGTGAAGATGGACAATGGTCTCACCCAATCCGCTGTACAGACGGTAAATTCACTTTTATTTATGCGAGCGATCGCTATTCACCATAATTGTTTTCTCTAAGCATTATATTCATAACCAATATGAGGAATTATATCTTATTCTATACGTTAAAATACTAATGAAAAAAATCAGTATCAGTATATTTTTGGTAGGTAAGAACAGAAAGATTAACAAATCTTGACCTTAGAGACCTACATACAAACTTGTTTAATTTTTATTTCCATATTTTAATTCCATTATTAAAATTCTTATTTTTTATTGATTGTATAATACATGTATTATAAATATTTTTGATCATATATTGCTGATTTACGTAGTGTGCTCCAATAATCTATGGGGTGACTAGGGAAATAATCTACTCAGTGCGTGTTCGTCAAGTATCACTGAAGAAAAATGCTTCGAATCGGCATGTAATTTTAAAAAGAACAGATGAGTTTAATAACACTGTATAAAATGATATACAGAACCCACTTTATTTGAGGCCCCGTTACCCTCTCTTCATCGAGTCTGAATATATAGTTTGTGTGTGCATACATGCTTTTCTTCCCATTCAGAAATTGCTTAAACCAATTTACACAGCAAAATGTCTACGGTGCTTCCAATTGTGCATTTTAATAGCCTGAATTATATTCATATCTTTTAGCATAAACAAGAAAGGTAGTTGTTCAAGAATTCCCAAGATGTAACATTTTTTCGAAGTATCACATTTCATACCAGCTATTTGATAATCAACATTTCTGATAGCTATATTGCTCCAACTTCTGGTTGTTTGGTTTGGTTTCGACATTGTTCGACTTTTATCGTGCTTACATAACAGTAACTACAAGGTTGCTAACACGAGACTAATGCAAGTTTGACGGAACCTACAAATTTAGTGGGCTTATTACGACGTCTAAATAAAATGATAACTGATTTTGGAAAACATTTTCTGGTTAATTATTAGAAGGCATTTTGGGGAAGAAAAAAAACATCTCATAAAACTATGCAAACATTTTTAAGCCATTAATCATTCAAAAACATTGTTTTCCCATATTACAGCAATTTTATTATCAAACCTTGATGACCCCATTTTGTATCAAAAAGAGCGGAAAATGATGACATCAATAATCATAAATTACCGTCCCAAATTTCATTATACATAGTTATCTGCATAATATACCCGAAGTTATCTTTTTAGTCTCTCTCTCTCTCTCTCCTCGTTCTCCATTGTATACCCAGCACCATGTCCAGTCCCACAAATCGAACATTTAATCATGTACTCTCATGATGGACGAGAACGAACTTCCGGTACCATCCCACACGGGCAATCGATCTCTGTCGAATGTAGTCGAGGATACAGGATACCAGAAGACGAATCAGGAACGAGAATATGTCAACGAGGGCAATTCAGTGTGCCAGGACGTATCTGGGGATACAACGCACGTGAACTGCCACAATGCGATATATGTAAGGATGATTTGTTTGGATCATCCTGTGTACGCTAATATTTCATGTGGTAATATAAAAGACTAATATTGTAATCATATAAATCAAACAACTCAAATATAATGGGCAATTATGCATGACCGAAAGACGTGTGGCAGTAAAAATGTTTCAGCTCCTAAAAAGGTTTCGAGTCAGAAGATTTTATGAAGTGATTATATCCCTTAATGTAAAAGTGTTATACACACTAAGAAAATTAGACTCAACATTGCATCTTTAAAGGTGCAGACCAATGTCAACTGGGAGCACCTTTAAAAGTGAAACTTTGCACCTTTCTGAAAGGTGCAAAGTTGCACCATGGAAAATAAAGTATTCTTCTTTTTCTTGCAAACTGTGTGTTTTTGTGTGTGAACCGCAAGTTACGTTCATTCCAGTGTTATTTATAGTATTTACATTATAGTACACTTTATTATTAAGTAATTATTAAGTAACATTTACAAATATTTAAAAACTCGTAATACAAATATGACCTTACCACGGCTCGAACCTGCGACCCTCCGCACGTGAGGCGGACGCTCTACCTACTTATCTAACACGCTGGCCGTGAAGGTGTGTATTTTCACATAATTATATAGTGTTGAAGCGGAAGGTGCATTATTTTCATCCTTTAAATGTGCAACCTTTGGACCTATAGGCCGTTTTCGTAATATATTCAAATTTCATGCATACCTTTTAAACAAAGGTTGTTTTTAACAACCTGAAAGCTTGTCTGAGATTGTCCGACATAGAAAATAGTATAATGTATGCAAGTTGCATTTTCAATATTGAAATTGTATTCATAGAAACAGGTGGAAAAATAGCTTACACCAGGCTTGGAAAGAGAAAGCATCCATAAATTTGAATGCATTGGAGGCAAAATGAGCACCTAAAAGGTGCAAACTTGCAAACATAATGGAGTGGGGTGAGCGCTCAGCCGTGAAAGGTGCTGAGTTTCTCGAGTACCGCCGCAAAAATTGTTCTGCACCTATTTACTCAAAGTTGCACCTTGTGCGCACCTTTATTTTTTAGTGTGTATATGTAAATAATCGTCATACTATTCAAAAACGTTATCTTCCGAAGTTGAATATATACCAAAATATAAGTGCAAATAAATTTACTCTTTCTAGAGTGCATTAATATTTCACTAAGGTCGGGGTGAAAATCAGAGTGACCCTCTCCCCCAATAATAGTATTAATAATGATGATGATGATGATAATAATAATAATAATAATAATACAACGGCATATTTCACGTTTCCTTGAACCAACATCGCTATACCAGAAGACGGAAAATCTCTAGAAGAAAATTGATATCAAGATTGTCCAAATTGTTTAAATAATTTGATTCCAGTGTTTTCCGTGATATGGAGAGTTGCCTATACTCTATATAGAAGAGAGAGTGTAAAGGTAAATTTTATACATGAACCATGAATATGCTTAATGAAATATGCTAAATTTTGATCTTAAAGTGAATATCATATGTACTTTATGTTTGATTTCGATTGTGAATTTATATGTGAATTTATATGTCTTTTTATGTAAATGCATCGCAATTCAGCTGCAAAGCTGCCATGAGTGTTTTTTTTTCTTTTGTGAAATAAAATATACCATTGAATAAATAAATAAAATGAATAAATAAATAAATCTCTAGAAAAACTGGTCAAGCAGTTTGGACAATCTTAGCCTAATTTTTTTTCTGAAAACGTGCTCTTATGAAACCAATAATTTTGGTTCCACGGCACAAAAAAAAATCATAGCATTGTATTTTTTATTGTGGGAAAGGCACCCGGTACCGATACACATGTGTAATTATAAATTGGAAGGTGTGTTATGTTCATGGACTATTTGTTACGCCAAATTCCGGAAAATAAAAAGTGGCGGTTATCCTTTGAAGTTGAATATTAGTTTCTGAAATACCTAAAGTGTAATGTAGAAAAGCTTACCGTAAAAATAAGAAGTTGAGCTTCGCCTGCTTTTAATTCCAAGATTAAAGACAAGCTAACTTATTAGAATATATGATGTCTATAATGCATAGAGGAGTTTTTCTCTGATAGCAAAATAAACTGTTTAAATAGACGCTCCGCTTTACAAATTGTATTTTGTTACTGTATGATGGCAGACTGTTGACTTTGAGGATAATGTTTTGAAGAAAGAGTGATTTTTCCAAGCTCCTGGTACCTTTGTCCCAAAGATTACTCAATACAAATTGCAAATTTGTCAAGGACAAGGCAAAATGATATGAAGACAAGTATTTCCAAGTATCGAAAACATCTACTTAAAAATGGCAAAAATAATGAGCAATATTATAGGAGAAGCATTCGATCAAAATAAACATTCTTATCTAGTTGTTTGTTTGCTTGCTTGTTTTTGCCCTGTCTTGATGCAGTAAGTTGTCCAAGAGACGTAATTCAGTTTGGAACTCTGCTCTACAAACACGATAATGACAGAAGCTTCTCACGTGAAACGGATCCCCGCCACGGATCTCAGAGAAGAGTAGAATGTCACCATGGATACGATTTTGTCGGGTTTTCGTCGAGCACGTGTGATGATGGACGGTGGAATAATACTGGAATAGACAGTGTGGAGTGTGTACCAGGTAAAGATTTTATAAAAAATATATATATATATTAAGTTTAGTGTTTATACCTCCTTTTAAAGGCAGCTAGTTTGGGTAAATGGTTAAAAAAATAATTTCAGATTTCATGTTTTATTCTCCAACATGGAAATGGCATATAAATAATACAAAATACCAATAACACAAATATACACATTCTTCTTAAATACAAACTACATTATACAAAGTACATACATTCATACATAACAGAGCGTTAAACTGTGTGAATGTGGGGCTGCGCTAGTTTTTAGATGTATACTTTTGTGTATGGGGTTTTATAGCCTTTTGACAAGGCCCTCTCGCTGTGTGGGGCCAGCGAAATGGGGGCGAGCGAAGCGAGCCCAGCCGAGCGCGGCAGCGCGAGGGCCTTTTGAGACCTGATTCAATTTCTTATGTTAGCCCTTTGAATTACCGAATTTTGCTACCCGTTTTGGGTAGCAAAAATCAGCCAATCTGCGAGCCTGTCTACTTGATCCTACGTTGAATATGCAATCATACTAGACCATGTTCGTACGTACTTTTGCTGTAACACGAAACGATCTGGAAGCGTTCACTATTTCATTAGGCGAAATGATTCACAAACGCAGATTTTTTGCAAGCCAGATTGGATCTTACGAAAACAAAATTTAAAGAAAAATGCTTCAAATACTCTGTTCAAACAATGAGCGTGTACTAATTTGGTGTTTGATGGTATATGTATTGTAGTAACCAACACTGAAGGAATTTCTTTCAACCCACCGAATAGTTGACAAGGCCTAGACAGAGGATCGTAGTGCGCAATTCCATTGGTTGATTCGAACAGAGATCGGTCGTTCCTGTTGGTCATGAATAATAATTACTTTTCGGATGCCAAGTAGATGTCAAAAGGCCCTCGCGCTGCGCGCTCGGCTGGTTCGCCTCGCTCGCCCACAATACAGCGAGAGGGCCGTGTCAAAAGGCTAGGGGTTTTATTGCGTGTGCGTGTGTGTGCGCACGTGTTTGAGTGTGTGTATGTCTTGTGTCTGTGTGTGTGTCTGGTATGTATGCGTGTGTATCTGTGTGTGAGAGTGTCTGCGTATGTATGTGTGTGGTTAATAGTCTCTGTGTGTGAGAATTAGTATATTTTTTTATAGTAATATATATGCATAATTTGTCTCTTATCGTATGTTTGTCGCAGTAGTCTTTATGCATTCTGTGTTTGAAGAACGGGAATGCACATTCTACGTACTACATGCATGAAATATGTGAAATCAATATAAGAATGAACAGTGGCGTAACTAC
>JZLH01S0605661.1:0-14233 GCA_001188425.1 Eucidaris tribuloides | reverse complement strand
TGATTGTCTACCAATTTTAGACAGTGGTTTTAAAAGGGCGGTTAATCCTCAAATTTAACAGTAAAATATTTTTTTGGCATTTTGTTTCTTGCACTTAATGACGGATATGATACTACTTGTGGAGCAAAAGTGTGCTGGCGATACGTTGAAACTAATCGATAATTATGTTTTTATTTTTTATTTTTACAGTTAAGGACAGTGACATGATTAGCGCTAATGGGACAATAAAAATGCCTCAACAACCAAATGAGTAGAAACATATACAAATGTATACATAAACTAGAGTCCTTGTCCAGGGATTTGTCTTGAATTTATTGAATTGACGAAACAAATCAATATTTCATTTATCAGTATTGAATTTTAAGTATAACCCTGGCAGAGATTGAATCCATAGAAAGCTAAACATCCAATTTTGAACACTAACAGAAGTTTCTGACAATAATTGTACAACAGAGAGGAGATGCAAAATGAGTACTAGAATTAAAGCAATCGCTCAATTAATCCCATTTTGGCAATTTAGTTTTTATAATGTTGCTGTATTTGATGAATTCTTATATATAAATCAAGGGTCCGAAAGATCAAGGATTCGTAAGGTAAAAATTATCGATCACGAATCTAGGCTTGAATCAAATCATGAGTACTCCAGAGAAAGGCAGCATCGATCGGGGGGGGGGGGGCGGAGACGGGCGATCGCCCCACCAATGAAACATATCGATTTGCCCCCCCCCCCAATAATTTTGACAATTTGAAAATTCATAATATGCAATGTAATATATGTTTAAAAAGAATTGGAAAGCACTATAAAACCATTAAACATGGCATAAAAAATACTATTAAATATACCAAACTGTCAATTTTTCGCGCGCTTTGAACACAAAATTCTGTATCACAATTTGGCCCGCAGAGCGCGCACGAAAAATTTTGGATTTTTTTTTATTTTTGCCCCCCCCCCCCCACCATCCTTAGGCAGTTCGCTAGAATATCCGGTCTGTCGGGCCTTCAGGGTGTTGGCCTGTAATCGTATTCTACTGAGTCACGAACTGAACTGTCATTTCAACCTTTGTGATATTGATGACTCTGTGGCTAACGTGATATGGGTTATACAACATGGACTCATTATACGCCTTTTACCTTATACTTTAACAGCTCCAGCGACGAAAGATATCAGTCGCCGAATTGATTCGAGTTGTCCTGTTCCATGGAGCCTGTTTGGTTTGACCATCACGGGTTATATCATCCTTATAGCTGCAGCAGTGACATTTTAGTAAGAATACGCTGATAAATCATATTGAGATACTAATTTGTAACAATTAACAAACGTAACCAATAGGTCTAAAAAATCCAAACAAAAATCATATTTTGGTAAAAAGGTACGAAACATCACCCTTCAGCCGGCCAGTGCTGTGCCGCATTGCTCATTGCCACAGCAGGCAGACTCAGCTTGATAAACTATGTGTATGGAACAATGCTTACCCTTAGCAGTTCAAAATTTATTTTCCTTGATACTGTTGATTTCAGTATAATATCAAAAGTTACTTAATCTCTCTTTGTGTAAGCTATCCCGCAGACGCAAATTAAATGAATGGTACTGGATAAATCTTTGTCGTATTTCGCATATCTATCATATATGACGAACTTGTAATATTGGCATCTCTGTATCACTTTATAAACATAATGTACGATCGTGTTTAAATTTAGCGTTATTTTCTCAAGAAAAAAAATGTGAAAGATAAACCAGAAATTGGCGAACTTTAATAAGGAAATTGTAAATGATGAATAAACAATAGATAATAATACAAACTAAACAATTTACCTTGTCCACGTTTTGTACTTCCTAACAGCCATTAGGCAACTATTGCCCAGAAGTTGCGCGGATAGTATTTTAACCAGGTTTTGTTAATTATGTGTATTTGACCCATTTCTCTTAGGAGTACATGTATATGCTTATGAACGAGGGAATGGCTAACTGCTATAAATATACATGGCTATGATTATCAAAATGTCAACGATCTATAAATGTAAACTGAAAACAAAATGAATGGTGATATCCACTTGGATAAATTCGATCTGCTTAATTAGCCCAGTCTATGTTGCTGAATTATAGTTTGGTAATTCTGTGTAATGCTGCGTACTAATACTCGACTAAATTTTGTCTTTTGTTAAAGTTTCAGGCAGGGGCCTACTAATAAGACTCGTTCTTCAGAGCCGGGAATGACGTGGAAAGCAGCAGAAGTTTACAACGGGGCCGTATCACTCGGAGGAAGACACAGGACACATTTATGAAGTCCCAGTAAAACCAAATACTTAATTTGAACACATGGATAAGTGGAAGGTATAGGTGGCAGTCTTCTGAAAGTATGAAATTAAGTCCATTGTTAAAATGTATATGCTCGCTACATGGATTCTGCATTTTTTTTCCTGATATAAGTGAAATAATTAATTGAATGAGACAAGTAAATAAATAATTAATGAAAATAATTTAGAGATGACAGCGTTGTCTACGCGCTATTTCAATTTGAAGAGAACACTCACTGGGGAAGCAGGGGCAGACATTCCCCTCACTCTACAAATTTCTAAATCTCAGTTTGTTGTTAAACTCGAATGACATGGAAATACAAGTGTTTACGTCAGGTTTTACAATTGTAATTAGATCCGTGCTTTTACTCAGTGGCGTATCTAGGAGGATGGCACTTTCAAGGGACGCAAAAAACCCCGCAAATGTAAAAAAGAAACGAAAAAAATCCGTACAAGTTGAATTTGATGAACATGCAACCAAAAGAGCCACCGGCGTCAGAAGTTGGAAGGGGTGCGAGCATTGCTTGCTGCTTTTACTAACGTTGAATCTATCATTAATTTGTGTTACATTACACTTTTAATGAGAAACAATCAATATTTTACTCTTTAAGATTTTTATATCCGTGATTTATTTGAATAAACCAAAAAAAAAACATGAAATTAAAGTTGTGTGCTTTAACTTGTATGGACAGATAAAACACATACACATGATATATATATATATATATACATACATTTTTCACTTGTTTGTATTTAGTAAATATATCTCTTCGTATATGAATATGTGTGTGTTCTGACGTTTATCTATTCATACGTTATTTTCAAGGTGATTTTTAATTGGTTTGTTCTCAACGTTGTGTTAGTAGAAAGAAAAGAAAATTACATCATAATAACAGCAGAATACCCTTTCCCTTTTCTAGTCTCTTCCACAACCTCCCTTTAATATAATGGAATATACTTTCATCTTCACCATGCTCGATACCTACGAGCTCATCTACATGTAGGGTGATTTGTATCAAGAAATGGCAAAGCTTACTTTTGCCTTATGTTTGATTTACTTCGAGTAATGACAGAAAGAATAGAAATTACTTTCTTACAACGATAAATTATTAACTTAATGTCCTTAAATCCAAATATTAAATGCTGTTGTTGTTTGGTTTTAGTAACTTTAATTCAAGACTTGACTATTTTCGCTTATTTATATGTAATATTTAAAATTTGTGAATTTGCCTAAAGCGCAAGTTTACTTTCGGCGTAGTTTGTCATTATAAAGTTTTATGCCCAAAGGTCATATCACACCAATAACAGATTTTAAATGTCTTTCGTTTTTTTAAATTAATTATTGAAAATACCTCGGGGGGACCCCGAAATTTTCGACTACAATTTACAGTATAGCATCCAAAGAGTTAATAAGGTGTTTGGGTAATCTGAATTACCCCTCAGCTGAAAAATCAGAATCTGTTATTGGTGTGATATGACCTTTGGGCATAAAGCTTTCAAATAACAAAACTACGCCAAAACTAAACTTATGCTTTAATAATACACATACGTGACTTTGCAATTTAAAACAGTGTAACATGGGAGAAAATATCCCCCAGTACTGCAAGACATCTTTTCCCTGTCTTTCTTATAAAAAAATGACACCCTCCTGCCATGTTCGCTGGAGGTTTCGAGAGCTTCTCAGGGATATAGTTTTCTATTTGAAATATGTTTTGACAGTCTCGACACAGGGTGTATTGAGTTTAATTATAAGAAATAACATATTTCTGATAAAATGGTCATTACAAAACTTGCCCTTGTAGTTCAGTTTATCAAACGAAATTGTTTGCATTAATTTTTTTAACTGTTGACATAATCCTGTCGGGGTGGAAAAGTTCAGAGTAGCCACCTTGTTCATTTTCAACTGTCACTCTCTACATATCAAAGTAAATGACGCAAAGAAAATTTCACTCTTACTTATACGGAGCAGAATGGAGTCAGCTGGGAGCTTACTCTATTCCGAGTTAAAGTAACTCGAAATGATTCGATTTTCAGTGACGCCTTACTATTCCGAGTCAGATTTAATTCGGAAAGCCGAGTCACATTAGCTCGGAATAGAGTAGGCTTTCAGCTGGCTCCGCAAACATAAGTGTTCCTGTAAACGTACGAATAGAGTGCATGATACTATTAGACATGAGAATCTAGAGATCTTTGATTATTCACCGCTGTGTATTGTACACAGTAATATAGACATGCATTGTATATCTACAATTCTTACACAGGGTCAAAATTTTTATTTAAAAGCAAAATTATATTTACTCACGAAGTCAAATACAGTTATGCGAAATCGTTATTAATCTTTTCAGAATGTATGTAATAAATCGAGTGTTGTACACAGTAATATAACCATGTATTGTTATCTATAATTCTTACACAGGGTCAAAATTTTCATTTAAAAGCAAAATCATATCTACACACGAAGTCATATACACTCATGCGGAATCGTTGTTAATCTTTTCAGAATGAATGTAACAAATGAGTATATAAAATGTGAAGTTATGGTAATCTAAAGTAACCTTTATAATGCAAATTATGGTGTTGTATATTGCTTAGAGTTACGTAACAATTATTCAGCAGCGCCGATGGGGGGGGGGCACCCCCTTTGAGAATATGGAAAGGGGAATAAATCGTTTTGCCCCCCCCCCAATATTTTTGACAACTTGAATAATTTATACAACATAATGCACGAATATGTTTTAAAAAACAGTGCAAGGCACTACAAGGCCATTAAACTTAACGTAAAAATATCACTTAACATATGCATTTGATAAATTTTGGCATTTTTCTAACTTTGTCCCAACTGAAAAATGGATCGACGCCCCTGCAATTAGTACTAGAATGCCTCATGTACATGCATATATCTGGTTTTGCTTTGACATCATCGCACAATAAGCCAGTTCTGAGTTAGTATACTGTCTAGAAATGCCCTCATGACACAGAGTGAGATAAGTCTTTAATCAATCTATTAAAAGTAACCATTCGTGTAGTGATAAACGACTGTATAAATGGCTCTGATTAAGATTTGCTGAAGAATACCAGAATCTTTACATTCTAATTTGCATATGTGCATACATTGAATACTCATAACATAGAATCGAGTGTTTATCAAATCTGTATTTGCACAACTTGATCTCAAATAACCTTTATCTGCACATACACAAATTGTAACTTCGAATTGTATCTCCGTTGCATGAATAATAAAACATTGCGTTACTCTCAAATTGTTTTTTTTTCTGTTAATCGATCAGAAAAGTGTTGTTGCTATCGGCACTTACTGTTTTCTTTGTAAATGTGGAGAAACCACTTGAAATGTAAATTTTAAAATAAAATCTAAAGGACACTTTTCGAAAAGGTGGCATTTATCCATTTTTGAACCCTGTAGAAAAATTAATTTCTTTGCTTAAATTTATAAAAACACCAAATCATGTACGTCAATTTACAATGTATTAGTCTGACGTATGTTGCCATTGGCAGTTTTCTAGGAAACATGGTCTTCCGTGCACTGCAAACATCGGGGTGTCAAAATTAACTGTGGTGTTACCCAATGTAGATGACACTTGTGGTGCTAAGATTTTAACACTATAGGAATAAACACCAGAAATAATTCAAACACCAACAGTATTACATTTAACACCATGAGTGATAATTTCAACACTCACAACGTGCACGAAAAGAGTCAATGGCTCTGTTATGTTTTGTAATGAACTAATGAGGTCTGAATTTGCGAAGGCAGCACAATCAAAAGGAAGAATTTTTGAGAGTGCACGCACGATTGGGAGTAAACATTGGTATGCGTGAACCACGGTGTGTGCGTGTATTGTGTGTGTGTGTGTGTGTGTGTGTGTGTGTGTGTGTGTGTGTGTGTGTGTGTGTGTGTGATGGTGTGCGTGTGTGTATTTGTGTGTCTGTCTTTCTGTAAAATCAGAAATCACTTTCCTAGACCACAATTAAGTTTTGCTCCAACGAATGTCGCACTAGGAACAAGTGTCTTCAAATTTCTTCATTATAAAGGAATTTAAACACGTGCACATTCATGGTAAAAACGTGTTTTAAAACTGATCTGATCTCTACGAATCAGTGGTGATAAGACAGAGAGAACGGGAGGCAAGTGTCCCAATCATAGAAAATACGGCAAAAAATGGTTATATACCGTGTAGTTAGAGGGATATTCAAGGCTCATAGCAAGTTGCTATGAATAAAGGCACAAAAAAGGCACAGAAATAACATCAGTGATGGTTTGCAAAAATTGGGCAGATAATAATAATTATGATTTTTGGAAAATTCCAAACCTCATTACAAAATTAACATCCCTGTAATATTCACTGTGAGCAACCTTCAAATTGTTTCGTACACAAAATATCATTAAAATGTCATTTTGTTGATCTCTTGGTTATATATATATATATATATATATAGTATATATATATATAATATATATATAATAAACGGGAGACATTTTGTCCGGCTGTTATAAAATTCGTGCGTAAAATGTGTATTAATGAGACGTATAAACCTTAGTTAAGGAGACACAAAATGTTTCCTCAAGTCTCCTGTAAAGAAATTTGTCTCCTAAATATAGCAAAATTACGACTGTGTGTTCTGTAAAGGTAGAATCCATTGTCTCAACACACAGGAGCGATCACAGTCACGAGCACACGACGACACACACACACTCGGACACTAACGTACACACACACACACACACACACAGCACACGCACACACACCAACACACACACATACATATATATATAATATATACTTAATTGCATACATGTATGAAACTATAGCGAAACCAATGAATATTGAACGTTATGAATAATGACCACCTAAAGTAAATTCCAAGGAAATAAATGAAATTTTTAACTTGAGATTTATAAAAACATATTAAGCCCATTCGAAGTTGCAATTTTTCGCATGTGCAGAAGAAATGCTTTTTTTGACGAAGCTTGTGCGAGGGATATTGGACAGTTAAACGTGAAAACCATGCGATGTGAAGTATTATTTTCAACAGAGTGTTACAAAAGCAATTAATGCAACCCATCACTTTAAAAATGGTTGCTCTCACATTCCTCACTATAGGAGCTATCCACTCTTCAAAGATATTGGTTGTTTTAGCAACTGCTAACTACAACGTATTCTCGCTATCGACAATATAGGGCGTTCGGCAAGAGAAGGCGCTATCGTCAGTGTGCGCATGCGCAGATTGCACAGGGACGTCTGCAAAATTCACGATTTTACTAAATAACGACAGAATGTCACAAATTTGCGTTATGATTTCACGTAACCTTTACAGTAGTATCAAAATTCGTTGGGTATATGCCACTAATGCTGCCCCCCATGGAAAAACGCAGCATCTACATTTTGCACAAGTTGAGATATTAAGCATTTTGTGTTTTTTTCAAAGCCGCTCGAAACTATTTGATTTCTTGTCATCCCTTTATTATTAAATTGTGGAGTATAAATATACCTATTTCAGGCCAAAATATATTTTTAATTAAATGTACATACTTTGGGGAAAGTCGAAGCAAATTCCCGGTTTCCCCATGGAAAAACGCAGTATCTACATATAGAAGGTTATTCCGTTCTTTTTCTAATCATCACTTACTCAGTCGATATTGGTTCAATTCTGTGTAATTAAGAGGGAAAATAATAGCTTATAAACATGGAGGGCGCCCTCTACCAGCTAAAGCGCCCTCTGTGGTAAAGTCCCAAACTTCATGAAAATGGTCAAAATGACACGAAACGGGAATTCTTGTAAAGTTGTAATTAACACAATGTATTTCAGCTGTGTTCACCTGTTTGGTGTTTGTACTTTGATTTAATTCAATAGCCTAGAATGATGGAGGACGCCCTCTAAAAACAAGGGCGCCCTCTGTGGTAAAGTCCCAAACTTCATGAACATGGCCAAAATTACACAAAACTTTATTATAAAGTTGTAATAAACAATGTCTCCTGTATTGCTGTGTTTGTCTGTTTTGTCTTTGTACTTAAGATTTTAATTTGATAGATATATCATGTTATTTAATCCTTACCTAAGAAATAATTCGTAAATAATTTCGTAAATAAGTTTGGGACTTTACCACAGAGGGCGCCCTTGTTTTTAGAGGGCGCCCTCCATGTTTCTAGGCTATTAATGAATTAAATCAAAGTACAAACACAAAACAGGTGAGCACAGCTGCAATACATTGTGTTAATTACAACTTTACAAGAATTCCCATTTCGTGTCATTTTGACCATTTTCATGAAGTTTGGGACTTTACCACAGAGGGCGCCCTCCATGCTTCTAAGCTATTATTTTCCCTCTTAATTACACATTGATAATATTATTTCTGGGAATTGAACCAATATCGACTGAGTAAGTGATGATTAGAAAAAGAATGAAATAACCTTCTTTATCAAATGTAGATACTGCGTTTTTCCATGGGGAAACCGGGCATTTGCTTCGACTTTCCCCAAAGTATGTATATACATTTTCGTCAATAACTAAAAAACAACAACAATAAAAATAAATTTGGCCTGAAATAGGCATATTTACATTCACCGAATGCGAAATCTTGTTCCATTGAACGAATAAAGATCATTCACCTGCTTTTATTTTAGATTTTTTTTCAATCATTTCAGTCTGCAAATATCTGAACTGCTCCATAAATCCAGAACACTTAAAATAGCACATGCACCCCATTGACAGATGTTGATTTTGACCCTGTATATTCAGCAACATTAGGGCTGCACCCCACAATGTAACACCTGAATCATGTACTGTGTAATCGGACAGTATGTGAATATTGTGAAATAACACTGAGTTAAATTATCAAAATTGAAAGGAGGTTTTTCAGGGTCTTTTCATCTGTAATTTATCACTTCAAGTTTTGTGTGAGAAGAGCCCAAATGAACTGCATTAATGGCCTTCTTAGTTGACCTTGTACAACTTCAAGAGTACACGACTAGGTATTGCCCATGTATTTTCCAGTATTTACCAGGTATTTCCCAGTATTTCCCGGTATTTCCCAGTATTTCCCAGTATTTCCTGGTATTTCCCAGTATTTCCCGCCTGGGTGGGAAATACAGGTATTTCCTGGGAAATTGCCAACCCTGTCTTTGACTGCCGTAGACAATGCACAACATAATGTACAACAATCGACATTATCACTCACCTCTTCGGTTTTTATTCTAATTGATAGGAGTACGTGTACCTTCATAAACTATCAAAGACATATATAATATGACTATATGACTAGCCCAATAAATTGGAGTTATTCACTGTGAACAACAACAACAACAACAACAACAACAATAAAACAATTTAGTAGGAAATAAATATCGTTGCTGGGGTGACAGAATATCATATTTCAGTATGTCCGCGCAGTAGATCCAAGAAATATAGCTGTTTTACCACTTAGTAAAATTGGAGAGTCATTTGCATTTATTACATTGGCTTTATCATTGGAAATTGATTATGAGATTTGGATGGATCACATTCCAGCCCCCGATCTACGCAGTTCAATAAAACCCCATCATTTTCCCTTAAATTGATGAGGTTTTGTCACCCCCTGGGGCGATATACTCTTGGAAGTTACTCTAGTGATGCTCGCTTGTTTAGTCCTGCTCCCATCATGTTTTCTACATTCAACTTCGTCATTGTTTATTACGTTATGAAAACAGAACTTTCCGTAAAACGAGATAGCGGACTCCTGCACACTAAGAAAAATAGGCTCAACTTTGCACTTTTAAAGGTGCAGACCAATGTCACACTGGGAACATCTTTAAAAGTGCAACTTTGCACCTTTCTGAAAGGTGCAAAGTTGCACCATAGAATATAAAAAAGTATTCTTCTTTTTCTTGCAAATGTGTTTTTGTGTGTGGACCGCAATTTACATTCATTCCAGTGCTATTTATAGTATTTACTACACTTTATTAATTAACATTCACAAATATTTAAAAACTCGTACGAATAAATTACCGGGTCTCGAACCTGCGACCTTCCGCACGTGAGACGGACGCTCTATTAACTTGGCCAACACGCTGGCTGTGAAGGAGTGTATTTTGACATAATTATATAGTGTTGAAGCCGAAGGTGCATTATTTTCATCCTTATAAGGTGCAAACTTTGGACCTATAGGCCTTTCTCGTAATATATTCAAATTTTATGCATACCTTTTAAACAAAGGTTGTTTTTGACAACCAGAAAGCTTGTCTGAGCTTGTCCGACATAGAAAATAGTATGATGTATGCAAGTTGCATTTTCCGTATTGAAATTGTATTCATAGAAACAGATGGTAGAATTAGCTCACACCAGGCTTCGGAAGAGAAAACATCCATATATTTGCATAAAATAATGTGCACCTAAAAGATCCAAACTTGCAAACACAATGGAGTGGGGCGAGCGCTCAGTCGTGAAAGGTGCAGAATTGCTCGAATACCGCGGCAGAAATTGCTTGGCACCTATTTCCGCAAAGTTGCACGTTTTGCGCATCTTTATTTCCCAGTGTGTGTTGTATGTAGAAACACCCATTTCATTAATAATTTCGGTGATTGGAGATGAGAGACAATATTATTTCTACTTTGAAAATCGATTTTGTCAGAGTAATCGCGTTGCCAATCCAAACAACAAACAGCCGAATCTTGTAAGGTGGTGAATGATTGACAATGAAAAGGCTTTATTTCTTACAATAAAAAAGGGAAACGAAACAATATAATGTGCATCAACACTTCAGACTGTATAAGAGCAGTGGCGAAATAAAAAAAACGGTCATCAATCTTTGCAGTATTCTAATTAATGTTTATATTCGTCTAACTTCATGTATATAGTTGATTATCTTCGTAACGTTACACATCTGCTGGCTGGTTAACTTCACAAATCTGCACAAACACGCACAAGTCCATGACTGCATGCCAGTGTATTGTTCATACGATTAACAACAAAAAATGGGAGGTACTTATTCTTAAGGACGTAACTTATTCTTCAAGAAAATCATTGCAGCTTCGAATAATCTCAAATCAATGAACACGGTAGTTAAGCAGTTAAAGACACAATTTAACAATGCAATAATCGGGCATGTTCTGTTTTTGCCCCCTCCCCTATAACCTTCTTGATAAAATTGCCAATAAAAATATTGCAAGATAGCCTGTGCACGTAACATGGTGAATGTAATAATGGAGGTGGTGGCACGAAGACCCAGCCCCCCTCCCCTACCCCGACCTTCGTGACCAAAACCTCCGACCCCGTAATGCTCCCCCTCACACTCTTATCCCAGACTATGCCCCACCTATTTGTTCAACTTATTTGATTTTAACGCAGTTTAATTTGAGATCCCGTCTTCAAGGTAAATTCATACAATGCGTCAGCGAAAGTAATTTCTGTTTTTAAACTACCCCTTGACATCAGAGTGCCTCGCGTGTCACCTGGGATCGATTGTATAAATATCGTTTTGATATCGTCTTTCAAGCAAAGATGATTGTCACTTTTACTCTGCTTTCTATTGATTTGCGTCTTGCGTCATCTGGATGACACGCTCTAGCAAAACCAACAAAAATGTACAAACATACATTATACAGGAACATACACACGCACACACACACACACACACACACACACACACACACACACACACACACACACACACACACACACACACACACACACACACACACACACACACACACACACACACACACACACACACACACACACACACACACACACAAACACAAACATACACACACGCATTCGAATATCCTTGGACACACACACAAATACACTCACGCATAAGACAGAGTCCCAGGGTTCTGTAAACTTACGTTGCTATGGAAACCTATACGTTTTGTGTCAAGTGCTCTCAGAAAATTGTTTCAGCTGTTTTAATCATAATACCGTTTTAAAACAATATTCTGTGTTTATGCTTAGCTCCTTTGCATTAGATTTTACTGGAATTACATCGATTACAAAGGTGTAAAATGGGCTACTGGTTGTAATGACTTCATCCAAACACATAATTTTTCAATTTATCAATTTATCAATCTAAACACATATTAATCAAACGCAGTCCATTTATTTCTGAACTTGTCTACGGTATATACTCAAGCATACGGCAGTGTCCCTTGATTTTGTCTAATCATATGTGTGTCACTATAGCAACCTACCAAGATACGGTTAGTGTCGAGTAGTTTTAACGAAATGTCTCAGGTGTCACGGAGCTAACTCCCACTCCTTAGGGAGTGGGATAAAGGAACCACTCTTTTGGAAGATAAGTCCTAATATGTATTATTATTATTATTATATTATATTATTATTATTATTCTTATTATTATTATTATTATTATTATTATCATTATTATTTTTATTATTATTATTATTATTATT
Organism: Eucidaris tribuloides; assembly: GCA_001188425.1. Taxonomy (NCBI): domain Eukaryota; kingdom Metazoa; phylum Echinodermata; class Echinoidea; order Cidaroida; family Cidaridae; genus Eucidaris; species Eucidaris tribuloides. The sequence goes on along the minus strand of JZLH01S0605661.1, from coordinate 1,537 downwards.
ATATTATTTATTATTATTATAATGCACGGATAATTCACACTTACATGCCAATGGAAGTTTTTTTTTAATTGAAATAAGCATTTTGAAGCTATAATTAAGAGAATAGAAATTTACCCCCAAAACGACGAATTTGTTCCACCCTCTTAAATATTTAGCTCTGAATTTAGCCTGCCAAAAGGAATGCGTTCCTAATCACACTCTTAAGGAGTCGGTAATTAGCTCCTGTGACATTTACAGATTACAAGTGCGTTTATGTTTTTATTTATTGACTTAATATTGATTTTAAAATATATTAGTTTTTGCGTTTATTGTACATATTAGTTTTTTTACCATACGTCAAATGAACTATTCTCTATGCATTAATTAATTTATGTTAATTCAATGTGACTTAAACACCAACCATAAGAGATTAAAAACACCGGGGCGATTGGCCTCTTCCACACAAATATCAATTTATCACGCCCAGACACATATAAATGAATCTAACGCAGTTTCTAATTTATTTCTAAATGTGTTCCTAATGTGTTCTGTTTTACCGCGGACTGGTGATATATCGCGCGCAGCATTAGCGCTATTTGTGCGAGAGTTGCGGCTATTTTTACGTCCTCGTAATAGGCATGTGTCAAATCATTTGTACACTGCTTTTCGAATGCATTTGTTGCCATGCATACAAGCTGTGGCAAGTGTCGGCATATACTCTTCTATTTTTTTTTTTTTGGTAATGGATGGTGCTCTATTGCCAGAATCTGCCTAATTTGTTCTGCCATGAGAGAGAAATGCTCGCAGAGAAGATATCACAGTCAAGGGGTTTCCTATACGATCATTTGTGCTTTCCTTTTCCTGGCAAATTTACAGAAGCGTTTACAGATTCCTGATATTTTAAGGCCATGAGGAAAAAAAACTCGCGGTTCTTCACCCGTTGCCTCATATCATCACATTTTCTGCTTCAAGCAGCGGATCTCTCAAGCAACCTGCTTTATATATCCAAAACACTATTCAAGCAACTTGTAACAAAGTACGATAGACAAATGGGTTGGAATTGCCCAGCGACCCGCAGATTTTGAACTACAGTGCCGTCTCAAAAAAAAATTCGTGCGAATGAAAAGTTGTTCCTTTTGGCCCAACTTTAGGAACAATACTCTGGTGACATGATGCTTACAGCAATGCCACGAGGCATAGCTCTTAGCTTTCCTATACAGTTACTTTTGTTCTATTTGCTTGTTTTAATCTTGAGATATGTATATTTAAATACGTAAGGTTGGAATCACGTGCACTTTTACTAAAGTCCATGTAAAAGTGGCACAATTGTGATTTCACCCTATTCCTGTTTACATCATATCTCGAAATTACAACAAGTAAATTGATTGTAACAATTGTATTGTATTTCAAAGCTGTTATGTCACAACAAGTATTTCTATTTGCCAAAGAGGGTGCTTTTTACTTGCACGTTTTTTGAGACATATTGCAGCAGGTCTCAAAAAATGTACAACTGAAAAGAGCCCTTTTTGACAGTTAGAAAATACCGCTGTGACAAATG
>JZLH01S0605633.1:2632-13637 GCA_001188425.1 Eucidaris tribuloides | reverse complement strand
ACCGCAACATATGCTAAAGCCCTCTTGCGGGCTACATTTTTGCTGTATACGTCCACTAGATGCAGCTTCACTCGATAAATCGCCGGCAGTCACTAACTGCGCATATATCTGATGGAAATTTTCCTCTATTCTCATGATCACGTTTTGCTGTCCGTGACGTTCCGCCAACAAACAAACGGGAACGTCGACTTTCTCGAGATCTTTCCCAGCTCCGACAAAGACGACGCATCACAGAGGGCCGCTCCGAGTTCAATATGGCGTCACTGCTCCGGACGTCCCATTAGAGACCTCATCTGCCGGTGCATTGGTGGCGAACAACAGCACGACTGGATATTTCGTAACGAGAGTGGCAGGTTTATTCGCAACCGATCTTCAACCGGTCAACATGCGTTGCGAATGCGGAACTGCAGGTATGCTACGGGCTCCTGGTAATTTCCCAATAAGAACCATTTACATATCACATTTAATGTATATGCATACTTTTAAATAAAAGTTGTTCTCATCAAACCTTAGAGCATAGTCCGAGACTGCCCAACATACAGCAGAACTAATAATTTTCATTATACACAGACTAATAATAGCTTGTTATAGGCCCCCAGAGGAATATGCATAAATGGACTACGTCATTAACTATTGTACAGGTGTCGAATTTATTTTTTCGATGGGGGAGGAGGCAGAAGTGATAAAGTTATTCTTTTGGAACGTTTCGTGCAAAAACATTGCATTGTAAACTTAGGCATGCGAAGCGCGCTGCAAATTAAATATTATGTATATTTGGTATATAGTATTTCATGTTGAGTTAAATGGTTTTGTAGTCACTTTGCTTCATTTTATTTCCTGCATTATGTTTTATGAATTGTTGAGGTTGACAAGGGAATCGACATGTTTTTCCCACTATTTTCAGTTCACCCCCATGACGCCTCTGCTAATAATTGCGATTTCATTAACTCTTAACGTGCCGAAGTCGCAGATCTGCAACATAAAGTGTGTCTTCAAAAAAAAAAATGGCAATTAGAAAATACTCTTGTGACATGATGCTTACGTTAACTTCAAGTGCGTAGTCTTAGCTTTCAAGTACCGTTAGTTTTGTTTAATTTGCTTGTCTTAATCTTGAGATATGTTAATTTAATTAAGGAAGGGTGAAATCGCAATTGTGCCACTTTTACTACAGTCCCGAGTAAAAGTGATACAATTGTGATTCCACCCTTTTGTTGCTTACAGTTTATCTCGAGATTAAAACAAGCAAATTGAACAAAACAAATGGCATTTGAAAGCTTAGACCTTGCCCTTGACGGTGATGTAAGCATAATGTCACCAGAGTATTTTCTAATTGCCAAAGAGGGCGCTTTTTACTTGCAGAATTTTCTGAGACATGCTGCAGCACGTCTCAAAAATGGTTCAAGTGAAAAGCGCCCTCTTTGCGAGTTAGAAAATACTGCTGTGACACATGTTTACGTCAACATCAAGGGCAAAGTCTTAGCTTTCAAATGCTGTTTGTTCTGTTCAATTTGCTTGTTTTGATCTCGAGATATCTTGTAAACAACAAAACGGTGGAATCACAACTGTCACTTTTTCGGGAAGAGGGCCTGATGCTATATTGACTCTAGTAAAAGTGGCACATTTGTGATTTTACCTTTACGTTGTTAACTGAACATATCTCAGGATTAAAACGAGCAAACTGAATAGAATAAACGGCATTTGAAAGCTAAGACTATGCCCGTGATGGTGATGTAAGCATGGCGTAAAAAAAAAAAAAAAAAGTTTTCCTCATTACCTAAGAGGGCGCTTTTAACTTGCACAATTATTTTTGAGACACACTGTATAAGACACATAAAGTCCATAGAAGTTTAAATCCTCTGGCACGTAAAGAGTTAACAGCGTTGTGCATTGTGGCGACACCAGTGAACTATCTTGGGGGGGGGGGGGGCGGAAAGGTCATAAGGTCCACAAGAGCACAGATCTGTGGTGCAAATTAATGCAACAAGGAAAAAAAAAGGTCTTCAAGTCTGCAAGAACACTGCCATCGATGTGATGACGCCTCTCTGTGAGTCTATGGCGAAAAAATAGGGTTGGGCAAAATTTTCAAACAACAGCAACAACAACAACAACAAAAATAAATGCCTTTAACTAAGAAAGTAGGGTGTAATTGCGGTGTAGAATTACATCCTATAGGGTGTTTCTATTGTATTAATTTTGTACATCCCAATTACACCTTAATTTTTAGTTTAAAAATGGGGCACCCTTACGATTTCCAATTCCATGATGTTGTGTTTGAATTAAAACTGTCAATACATCTTACACACTAATTGTGTGTGTATTTTTGTTTGTCTGTGTCATTGAGTTTGTGTGACTAATGATACAATTTCATTCCGTACACAAAGTATAAGTCAATACATAGAAACAAAAGAACAGTAACAATTTTCTTATACAAGCATATTTTATCATTGGCAACTTTTCAGAATTATGGTCATCGATACATTTTGTGTACTGCTTGTATAAATTCTCATTTCAAATCTTTAACTAAATACAGTCAAACCTGTCTATGGCGGTCAATCAAGGGAAACAAAAAAAATGTGGCCTTTACAGACAGGTGGCTGCTAAAGGTAGGCTCTTAAACACAATTTGTCTTCAGGGAACCATTTTAGTGACCACTATACACAGGTTGGCTGCTTTAGAGAGGTGGCCGCTAAGACAGGTTTAACTGCAGTCAAAATTATGTTGTAACAAATATTGTGATTTCATGCATTTGACAGATAGTATTTCGTGCAAACGGGGGATTCGATGGAATAACAGTACATGTGGACAATATTCAACTTTATCGTACATCGCCTGAACCAGGTAAGAATAGACAAAGGCGTCGATCCTGGGGATGGGGGGGGGGGCGCAGAGGAATCGCCCCACCAATGAAATTATTGGGGGGGGGAATGTCGATTTTCCCCCCCCCCCGATAATTTTGACAACTTGAAAAATTCAAAGTTCAAAGTTCAAATTTCAATTTATTTAACACTTTCCGTAAAAACAGCACATAACAAGCATAGTAATCAAAATTCAAAATAATTACACAGAAAACAACAACAAACAAAATGGAGTTACATAATTATACTAAGACTATACATACAAATGAGGGAAGTGTAGGGACACAACAGAAAGGTTACTGCGACCTTATTTAAAGAAGTGCCCTAAATTTTAAAGCAATTATTCAAAATTCAAATCATAGCTGTAAAATATGCTAAGTACTCCCGACACACAGACACACAGAGACACACACAAACCAGGGACCTCCCTGCACAAACACACACTCACTCACTCACACATGCACGCACACATACACACAAACATGCAGACAGATATACACACTCACATACACACAGATGCCCCCTACCCCCCCCCCCGCCCCTCCTACATTGTGTGTAAACATTCATAAAACATGCAAATATTGCATAAAAAAGAACCTGATGAAATTATTACAGTAAGTATTTTTGGAGCAGGTATTGTTCAAATCTCCTTTTAAAAACATTCACACTATTACTATTTCTTATATCTTCAGGTATAGCATTCCATTGCTTTGGACCTTTAAAAAATATATTATTTCTAGAAAGAGATGTTCTGATTTGAGGTAGGTGAAAATTATTAGCACTTCGTGTCTCGTGAGTATGGACTACAGCATTGAGAGAGAAGTGTTTCAGCAGTGATGAGGGTAGTAAACCATTAAAACACTGATACATAAAAATTGCTATTTGATAGTCTGCCATATCATATACATTTAAAATCTTATGGCAAGAAAACAGTGGCAATGTATGTGCATTAAAATCAGAATGTATGTTTATTATACGGATAGCGTTCTTCTGCAATTTAAACAATCTTGACATATTGTAATCACTATTGCACGACCAAACCAATATATATACAGTAATTTAAATGTGGATGAATCAATGTGTGGTACACCATCATTAATATTTTTTAATTACATTTTTTTAATTTGTTTAAAACCCCAATAGTTTTAGACAGTCTGTTACAGACGACACCAGTGTGTTCCTTCCAAGATAATTTATCATCAATGGTAATACCAAGGAACTTAACATATGATACACGTTGAATATTAGTATTCATAATATGTCAATTCATCACTTAAAATCCATTGTTTCATCATTCAAATAGAAGTATGGACTTGAACCAAAGATATATATAATCCACCTATGATAAATAGACATCCACTCAAAGATGTTTTAGATTTTTGATAGCGATTTATCCATCATTAAATGCTGTAATCGACCTAAAAATTGTATAGAAAGTAATCATGGTAATAGCAAAGATGTATTTAGATGTTTATTGACACCTTGTGTTTAGAAATTGAACATTGGCGTCTAGTGATTTGACACAATGATGTTTAACCTCTAAACATGTTTACAAAGTGATGGCAAGAATGTGATTAGAAAAACGTTAACTCTCTAAACACATATTTTACAGTGTATTGATCGGTTTGCTAATCAAAGTTGAAATGCAGTTCATGTGATTCGTCACCACGGTACTCTGGTAAAGTCACACAACCCAAACGTAAGGAAAGTGCCAAATATCGTAATTATTATATAAAGTATGAAAGTGTGAAGTGTCCTCAAATTCAAAAGTTAAAATATTTAGATTTTTCACCTCAAATATTTCTCTTTCTATGTTTATATTTCATGAGATTTGCGACTTTATCAGGGTATCGTTTTGACAGGTCACAAATACAGTCTTCCTTATTCTGTCGTTCTGTATTTCTGTACATTTTTACCAAGCATATTTTTGTAACACTATGATCTGTACATTATATCTATTTCTGAACATTTCTGAAAACAGTAACCACTCCAGCCTTCGCCACCGGAACTCAGAGAGAAGGAGATAGGTCTGTTTCGTCCCACGTGACACTTGTTACGTCATCTGGTGTATCGGATGAGTCAATGAGCAAACGAGGTAGTACAGCGTGTCCGAGAAAAAAATCCTTCTGATAGACTGTTAAATTTAATCCAAAATCAAGTATAATTCTATATTTAGTGTTCAGATGTTATTTCCCAATTTTTTTGAAAATTTCATAATTGGTCTCGCTTCATTGGTTTCGAATGCACCGTCTATTATGTAACAGCAGTGCTATTCAGCCCATTCCAAGTTCGTAGTGCTACATCAATGCACCAACCTGAATGTAAATCAGTCAGGTGGAAGGACGTGTAGGAGGACAATTAAAGTTTACAAGCTGAATATGGAAGGAGAAACCATAAGTGGAACACACTCTTTGAAAGCAAACACGATCAGTGGAACATAACTTTGATTAGTTTTAATTTAAAACAGCGAATGAACAGTCGATGAGACAATCTAAGTGAAGCATGGAATAAGGTATTATGTCAGTGATGTGCTTTCTTTTATCAAACTTGGAATGGGCTAGAAAACTCTGCTGTGATATAAAAGCCTGTGTATTCAAAACCGATGAAGCAAGACTTTAGAAAATTTTCACAGCAATTACACAATTAAATTTGGTTTCTAAATATGTAAACTGAATTGAGTATAATACTTGATTTTGGTAATTATTCTGTGGTCTATGAGAGGGACATTTTTTGTGCTATGCTGTATAAGGAAATATGAATAGGTTTTAGAACATGGAAACAAATAATATTAGGACCAAACCTTCTGAATGATGGGGTGACGAATTGATTTTGATCACGAGATGTACTGAAATTGTTGAATGTTCTTTTATAGGACGTGAGAATGTATCTTTTGTATGAATGTAAATCTTCTGTTTGCAAGATATGTAATCACAAATTACCCCATATGAAATGTGATTTTATTACATCGAATAGTGGGATCAAATAAACTGCAATCACTTCATGCATTTTCTCCTAAAGCAGGCAACTTCAACCTAAGATTAAGTAGATATAACCTTGTATTGCTAGGGGAGAAATTTTCTCTTAAACATTCATGTCAACAACCTGTTTACCGTCAAATTTACCTCCTCTCTTGATATTCTTAATATTATGCTTTATGAATTAAAATGCGAAAATAACAGTAATTTGATTTCTGTCATATAGTCGCACGAACTCTATTTCAAGTCCATTCACATTATACAATTGCGTTCTGTAGATTCATTGGTCGCAGTTCGATGGACCGAAGAGCGAATAAACCTCGGGACAGATAAATCGTATAAAGATATAACGTTTGCACTTTGTTGCAGCAAATAAATGTATAGTGCATTTCAATGAAAAGTCAAGACTATTCCACAAATTTGCTGCTTCGGTTTAGATTGCAGTAATTTGATGATTTTTTATTTTATTTATTTATTTCGTTTTATTTCAACAGGGTGGTCTCTTCAAGACCAAGAGGTCCTGCTCTCCCAGAGAGCCCTGCCTCACAATAATTTTGTCTTTGGTGATAAACTGTACTTGTCGATTGATATAACCATATACTGTGTACACATATTTTCAAAGTTCAGGCGTAATGTTATAAGTTCTGATGATTTATATGATATTTACTTTCGATTATGATTTCCTTGTAACTATAATTTAGTTACGTTTCCATGTCATGCATGTAAATGTGGGATATGCAGAAACAAAACTAAAAGGGTTCATATCAGAACAAAATAAAACCAAAAAGATCTCCTTATATAAATTTTAAAATAAATGACGATATTTTCGTTTGACGGGAAAGACAAATTGCCTTTTCATATTAATTGTAATTGTTATTGTTTTATGTCTTAAATTGATATCGTATTCATTTTGCTTTCACTCTTAATTTTAGGCCTTGGTGCAGATATAATTACTGGGATTGTAATAGTCGTCATCGTGGCAGTTATTGCAACAGTTTTCATAGTGTTGATAGTAACACGAAGATACAGGTAATTTCACTGAATGCGGGGTGGCTGGGGCGGGGGGGGGGGGTGGAAAGGGGGCAATTTGTTGATTTTCTAGCCTCGGTCAAATGCAGCATTATGTATGTGCATGTTGTATGTTTTTCAATGCAAATAATGGTATTTGTACGTGTTTGTTAGTGTATTTAAAGTACAACGGATGACGGGTTGAAGAAGATGTGTCCCAGTATGATTTTTAATAATATGCAATGACACAGTATGGATACTGTCGAACACAGCTACTACAAAACATATCTGATTTCTTACCAAGAACAAAAACACAAAACTGAGGCTAATTTTATACCAATTCATGCAAAACCGTTAGAGCTGATGTAGTGGTGGCCCCATCAGTTTCTGTAGAGAATTGGAACTTTACGATATCTATGGTATAAAATCTTTAATTTGATCCCCGTGAAACAGGAAATACTTTAAACCATTTGTGTTACAGAAGCTCGAAATATCGTTACAATATCATGTCACTACCAGTAAACGTTTCATCGTTAATAGCATGAAAAGGAATTTTATCGGTATTAAGAAAGATATTTTACATAACCTTTGTAGATCTCTAAAAAAACCTGGAGACACAGTGAAGGAAGCGGACAGGAATGTTAAAATTAAAGCTTTCATTAAGTGGTGTACAGCGCTAACGGATTGGTGCAGTCAAAGTCTTTTGCCACAACAGAAGTAAGAGGAATTGCCTCAGAACACAATCTGCGTGAAGACTTAAGTAAGACACGCAATGCTGTGTTATCTATATTTAATCCTTTACGAATCATTTTAAAACACACGTTATTCATCCTTTCTGAAAAAAAATGAGAATAAGGAAATGAACAATAACGAAATTCTGTGCTGTGAGAAATCATTCAAATTGTATCACTGATCAATTTCAGTATATTTATCGTTACTTTTAGAGAACGAAAAAGACTAAATCCATCTCTACGGAATCCTGGCAATGGAAATGCTCAACAAAATCCAGGGAGAGAATCCTATAACGACTACGCAATTGTTGTGAGGCCTACCTCTTCTCATGCGAATCATGAGCTACGCGTGCAGTCTGCAACTTCCGACTATTCCACATACATTAGTCCGCCAGATTATTATACAATAGGGAGTCCAACGAGTAGGGAATCAAGTGCCGATGATGATACTAACAACGACAACATTGATTCCTTTGTTGGAGGAGACTATCAGATTCTTACCGAAGATAGATCCGTACCTGACTCTAATGTTTATCATACGCTAGAAAACGGCAATGTGATTGAAGATGCTCCTGGATACGCTGGGTACTATCCTTCTGATGCCAATCAGGACACTGGTCTAAGTAATGCACCATTGGCAGATGACGAAGACTACGTTGAATTGGCTGTTGATGACAGCCGAGGGCCACACGGAGTCCAGGCAAAGCAAGGGTCTGATGTTTCGCTTCCCGTTAACGAACAAACTCGTGGCAACTACACCGAACTCGCTTTGCCAGAAGAAAGCATCTACACTACCTTAAATAAGGCGGAATCTCTCAATATATTAACGAAAACCACTGAAGCCAACGAGGACAAACCCTACCAGGACTTGAATCTTCCTATTCCCACAGGAAACGTTACCGGCAGCAATGAAAGTCAGTATGAAGGGTTGTTGGTAGACAACGTGTTGTACCTGCCGTCATTGGGAGAGAGTAACACTGGTGTCAGGAGTGGGATTCTAGGAGTCGACCGTGACATGGAATCACTCACAAACGAGGACACTGCGCATACTCCTACTGACCTCAAAGATAGTGTGAGTGATGAAACAGTGATGGTGGACAACGACTTGTACAGTTCGGTGAACAAGTGAGAAATCCTGTAGAAATTACCAAACAAATTAATAATCATGATAATGGTGACATATGAGGAGTTATATTTTGCACTTAAATTTATGTTTTGTTTTCAATTATCTCATCATTTTCCAGCTCCTGCGGGGACCATTCTATAATTTTAACATGCATTTTATCGTTGCTTTAGAAAGTTCAGTTGTATAAAGTAACAGAAACCCATTCAGACAACTAGTGCATTCACTGCGCCTCTCAGGCTTAAGTAGTAAAAATACGAATATAATTTTCGGTTTCCATGCGCAATGCACATATAAGTTAATCTGAAATTCTATCAGACTACAAAATTTAAAAATTAGTTACTGTTCAAAAGACATATTTCGATTGTAATCTTAATCTAACAATGAAATATTTTATTTATACATATATTTTCTTTGTACAGGAAATCGTTTTATAATTTCTGTTTATAAATGGTATAATTTATATAAATTTGGCTGTTATATATCAAAATATTATCTAATCTGCATATTTCATATGAATTCATACACGTGTTGAATTCTTACATTCAATATCATATTTTATATTTCGTCTTCGCAGAGTAAATAATGTTTTGTATTTTACATACTCGTGAACTTTACTACCTATGAATTTTATGATTCAGTGCCTTGACAAAGATCATCCTTATTGCTGATTAAACTACTCTCACAAATATATGTAATAAATGAATAAAACTTTAATAAATAAATACAAAGAATCAAATCATCGCTGTTTTCACACATTCTTATGACTTTCAAAATCACATTTTAATGAAACGTAGTTATGCAATCACAGCAGTGAGACCATTTCACTTCTTAAACAGATTTTCCCAATTAGAAGTTTTGATAAGGTCATCTTTTGTAAGCATTGGGCTGAATCCAAGAAGACAGTGTTTTTTTTTTCAATCTGGACTATTTGAGCAATATGGGCCATTTTCGGACCAACATTGCTATTTTTATCATTTTGGACGAACTAATAAGTGATTATGAATTCAAATCCTCAAAAATACATTTATTAACCCGAATGCGCCATTTGAACAATTTTGGGCTGCCCTTTTTCAGTCACAAAATAACGTTATGTCTGTATAGTCCTATGCAATGTTAAAAAAACAACAAAAATCTGTCAAACTAATCAAAACATAATAACCTATGTTTTTTTTAATTACCAAATTTACTATACTTTGTCAGTTTGGGCCTCTTTTCGGGCAACATTGTTCACAATTTTGTCATTTATCTTCGACATTCATGTTTCAATCGGAGATAATTCAGTTAGAAAATGAAAAGTTTTCTTTTGCAAGCGTGTCCTGTGTGGAAATGTGTACTGAAACCAGATTATTTGTCCCATATTAATCCAAAGTGGGGCACTGGGGGTGTCTGACTAATTTCACGATTTGTAATCGAAATGTAGCTAAACAAAATGCTAAACATTGTCTTAAAAACTAATCATAAAGGTCTAAATTTTGATAACCAATTCTTTTAGTTTCAACAGAATCTGTCTACATACTACATAGAATGTAGTTTGTAGTATCATTATGTGTATCACAGTTCTGGTTCAATTTCTTGATAAAAGCTCCTTTTCTCATTTTCTCAGCTTGTACCCCTTCTGGTGAAAATTCAGCGCCTGTATGGGCAAATTGTACGTATTAGTCTTTTATTCAATTAATGTACAGAATTATATATTTCGATATTGTTGAAGACAAATTATGATCGTAGAGAGTATACAGAGAATTAAATAATGCGATTTTTTTTTATTGTTAAATGGTTAATTTGATATAAAGAATATTTTCTGTTGTATAATATTCGAATAAACAATATGACAAATTGATATCGTGTAAGTACATTCGCATATTAATTTATCTTAAGAATGTTTGTATATCAATATTATTTGATATGAAAAATATAAAACAAAACTATTTTATAAATTATTTAAACACAATAGGTGACTATTACTATGTGATAAATTTGTATATTTTGTTTGTTCAGAAAAAAGTAAATTTCATTTCAAATTCAATGCAAATTCAAATGGGCTTGTATGAAGCTGTTTACGTATTTTCCATTGTTTGTAACCATAATTTATAAATAACTGCCATTTCGGGCCCCGCATTGACCAATATTGCAGGAATCTGATCGTACTGGATTTTTTTTCTGGATGTGGCACAAATTATAGCGTATGACCCCCCCCCCCCGACACACATACACACACACACACACACACACACACACACACACACACACACACACACACACACACACACACACACACACACACACACACACACACACACACACACACACACA
>JZLH01S0605621.1:25120-35923 GCA_001188425.1 Eucidaris tribuloides | reverse complement strand
AAATAAAAAAAATCTTGTGTGTGATTTGTACAGTTGAGGAATCATTTCATATGGCATGCTATATCAATCAAACAATCCTTGATTGAATAAATGTATCTCTGAAATTGAAACTGGTTAGCCAACTTCAAAGACCTTCATTATTGAGGCTCTAATTTCAAGATGCCGTTATCTAATCAAGATGCCGTTGTCCTCACCGTTTTTTGGAGAAGTACCCATTTATACGTCTCCACTTATTTATATTTTTAAACATGAGGGCCACAAGTTGATAACGTGCAAGCCAAAATGTTACGTAACTTTCACGTTCTAAGGATGGTGCGGTCACACATTCTCCAAAACACAGCTTTTATATTGTATAACCATGGTATAACCATGGACCCTGGTAGGGTCCATGGTATAACACAATGATTGTGGACCCCATTTCGAATATTACTGCAGCACAATTTGGATGAAACCTGATTCGGGACATATCAAAACAGACTTCAGACTCTTCGGAATAGGGCTTTGAGAATCGTTCTTAAGGTGGATTATCGATATCACAGACAAGCTTTGCATCAAACTCTTCAAGTTAACAGTTTAACCGCCAAAGTGAAGAAAATAGCGACTCTTTTTTTAAAAATCCTTAATAACCTTATTCCAGACGTGTTTCATTGTCAAATAAAATACTAAATCTTATAAGTGTCATCTTATAAACTCAGAAACTCTGCTTTTAAATTACAATTACCAAAACCCAAAACGAAGTTTTGTAAAAAAAAAAAACAAGTACTGTCTACATTCCAACTCATTTATCCAATCAGCTACCGGAATCATTCAGAACAAGATCCACCCTATCACAATTTCAAAAAGATATTTCTTCTGTCTTCATTCTTGAATTATGATTTCATTCATTTTGCGCATCTTATCACTTTCTGTTTCAGTGATTCTTTCGTCGTATTGGGTTTCTTGAATGAGTCAAATTTTCTTTATAGTCTTATATCAAGCTTACGTAATTGTTCTGCTCTATTGATTAATTTGTTTATTTTTCCACTTCTTTAACTTACTCAATTTAAGTTATTCATTTAAGTCACTTAATCGGTAAACATAATTGGCCGAATCAGATCTAAAATTATTTTTTTATATCCACCTTCTTTTAGAATTTCTTTTTTTTAAGTCATTTATTCATTTATCTATCTATTTATTTGTTTATTTTTCCAGTTCTTTAACTTACTCAACTTAAGTTAAAGTCTTTTAATCGGCTAACATAATTCGATTCGCCAAATCAGATCTTACAATATTTATCAATATCCACCTTCTTTCAGAATTATGTTTGTTTTGTTTGTTTATTTATTTATTTATTCATTTATTTATTTATTTATTTGATTATTTATTCATTCATTTATCTATTTATTCATTCATTTATTTATTTACGTATTTATTCATTTATTTATCTTTATATATGTATATTTATTTATATTTATTTATTTATTTATTCATTCAATCATTTATTTACATTTTTTAAAATTTATTACTTTATTTGTGCTTTTCGATCAGCATGGGACATTTTGCCTTTGCTCCCTCCCCCCCCCCCCCGGCCTCTCTGGTCTACGCCTGCCATAAAATGCATCTTGTCTTAATTCTTCTCTTATTACAGGAAGCTCCGCTGTACCCGGAACATGATCCACATGCATCTATTCATGTCGTTCATTCTTCGCGCCATTTTCGTCTTCATCCGGGACATCCTCCAAGTGCAATACAATGCACCGGTAGATACATCACAAATGCCTACGGACGTTTCCAACATGAATAATAGCATGACGTTGTCTGACAGAGGGGTAAGTTAGTGCAAACAGCACACTGGGAAGGGGACAGATCGGCGTGTATCCAGTAACAAGGAATATTGTGGCGGGGACCAGTGGCGTACCTGGCGTACCTGGCGTACGTCGTCAGGGGAGGCAATTTTTATTATTGATTTTTTTTGCTCCGCTGCCAGACTCCAAATGTCCCGCAAGTCCAGAAGACGAGCGAGGGGGGTGGGTGGAGGAGTACTTACTGTACAAAAAATTATTCGAAATTCGGAAGCATTTTTTCCTACGCACTCCGAAAGTCGCTCACAGGAAGTAGGGGGGAGATGACTCATTTTGGGGGGGCGGGGGCGAGGTGATCAATTTCTTGGGCGTCAATTATTTCTCAGCGGGGGGCGTACTTTTGACATGGTCCTCGTCCAGATCAGTTGACAAATAATATAATAAAATGAAAATAAAATAATACGTCTCTCACTGTCAGAACCCCCCCCGGGTATCTAGTGGGGGGGCTTTCGGTTAAAAATTGAATCGGATGCAATCAAAAAAGGGCCCAAGTCCAAGAAGTATCTTTGTGCAGGAAATCAACTTCATTGATTATGTTAAAAGGAGGCTATGCCAAATAATTCACACTTTAACCAAAGATAACATCAGTTCATAGCTTACAAATGCTATAATATTATGAAGTACCGGTACTATACTTTCTTAATGTCAGAGGGTTGAGGAACGGGACATATCACATATTTGAGAATCTGAGGATATAATTTACTTCTTATTCTGTCATATCTGCAACGCTTCTTAAGATCAGATTACATCCAACTATTGTTCTGAATACAGAATAACTACCAGTAAAATAAGTTTTTTTCATTCAGAAATCGGACAGACTAAATTTATGCAAGAGGCGCCCAAGTACTGGAGTACTTGCACTTAATGCATTTTAAATGTTGTGAATACTAGTGTGCCACCTATGGAAATTACGCTAAATCTGTGCAAGAAAGGCCCAACTCCCGGAGTTTGGGCCCCTCTTGCACTGAATGCAATTTAAATGTCATGAATAGTCACTAATTATCGTGAACTTATGCTCATTACATAATCAAATAGCTTATCTCTCAAAGATCATTAAACATACAAGATCTCATTTTTTTTTCAATATGTGGGTTCTTTGGGAATTGAAAGCAAATTTCACCCTGACGTCAAGTTGGTTTTAATCAAAGCAGAACAATGAAAGAAACATATTAATGAAAGTTTGCCGAAAATCCACCAAATAATAGCCGAGTTATGAACTTTCAAAGTTCTAAATTTGTGACGTCACATGCGAGCAGCTCCCCTATTGTCATTTGATATAAATTCCGTAAAGTGCCATTTTCTCAGAAAATTGAAAATAATGTTACCTACGCATTTAACATATAATTAGAAACAAAATTTCACACATGCTTCTATTTAAAAAAAAATCAATTATTTTTTAAACCAAAGTTGACAACTCAAGTTATTCAAATTTCCAGTACATAATTTGTAGATATCTCGTAACAATACCCCAATGCTTTGGTTAATCACAAGTGTCATCTTTGGTTTCATATGGGACAATGAAGATAGATTTCCAAAATGGGTCGCTCTGATATCATATTCATTTGTATCTATTGAGTATGGAGAGTATGAAACTGAAATAGATTAAAGGGAGAAGAAGCCAGCAACTAACAGGCATAAGTTAAGAAACAATTTGAGTTCTTGCCAACCAATCAGATTGCACGTCCACTGCAGGGAGCTGACCATGCGTAACCGATGCATGCCACGCGATGTGTGTTAGTCGCATCGTGGTAATGTATGCACTGTGTGAATTGATAAGCTCCTCCCCCTATAGCTGTTTCTGCAAGTTTTATACCTATACATGTACATAAAACTTTCAAAGACGTAAAATAAACACTAATTAACTAATTTATAGGGCCTTAATGAAGGTGAGTATCACACAGAACCTCTTATTTAGGCTGTTTTTATCAACAAGTACCATAATTCTTACAATACTCACAATGTCATTTTTATTCTTAACTTATGCCTGTTAGTTGCTGGCTCCTTCTCCCTTTAAAATGATGCTATAATTGCCCGAGGGTAAACAGTAATGTTCTAATACAGCTGTTTATATCAATTTCAAAATAAACCAGTTGCTTGTGTGCCAGATTTCGTACCTCTTCGGTTTTTGTGCTCCCTACACAAATCTTGTTTTTAAATGCACCTCACTATGTTATTTATCACACTGTTTATCGCATACCAAATTGCATTATCCCTATTTTATATACACATTCATTTGTCTTATTTTCTTGCCAATGTATATGGAGCCCTCATGATGTTATACTGCTTAAATAAAACCTAATACCCGATGCAAAGTAACGTTCACACTTAAATATAGTTACTCAATTTGATATGCATGTATTTAGAAATGTTGTGTGTAAAAATGTGTTCATACTTTCATAAACCTATTCAATTCAATGTGTTTATAATAGTAGTAGTAGTATTACCCTGCGTGGTCACGTTCACACTTTATCATAGGTTATTAAATTTTACTTGTGTGCGGTATATAGAATCCTGGATGTAAGGCAGCGTTCACACTCATCCAGTACTTTCTGGTGGCCAATTTCTACTGGTTGCTCGTAGAGGGCGTCTACTTACACTCGCTGATAACGCTAGCCGTGTTTTCCGAAAAGTCGATATACCGATATATCGCCTTAGGATGGGGTAAGTCAAATTCAGCTCTTTACTGTACCACAAAAGCACGTCAAGTTTCCAGTTTAGTTTTTAACATAAGAAAGTCAGTTTTCAAGTTAAATGTGTTTCAAAGCCCAAGAATAGTTTTGTTCGATCCAGGGGCGGCGCCATGAGGGTGGGGGGGGGGTTGGGGGTTGGGGGTGAGACAGTGTTTACGCCGTGATACAACACTCACCTTACCATTGTTAAACCCTAATTTTTGCAAATACCATACATTTATAGACTTACATTCAAATGACGTTTTTCCATTGCAAACAAATATCGCTCCGGATTCTTTAGATATCATTCTTACTTGATTTGTCTGAGAACTCTTAAAAAACGTGACTCGTTCGTCATCAAAATTACAAAATAATTAAGACTTTCCGGCGTTAGAACCTACTTATGTTGTCTCTGGTTACATGAAACCGTATATCTCCATAAAGTTGTTATTCCCTCACTTTTAATGTTTACTGTGTCGCATTAAACACTGTAATGCCTGGAGATGATTCCTCTGAAAGTTCTTACGTAATACGCAAATCTGTCGTAATGTTCAAAATCGACAAACAACTTGTGACAAAACGACGCACATCCATAGTATTTTGAATCGCTTGTTGCATCATTGGGCATACCAAGGTGTCGTTGCGCGGGAAATTGCAGACGACACCGGGATGTTATTTGGCAAATAGGGGGAGGCAAGCAAGAGCGGGATTAATTCACTTTTAATCCTCAATTGACAAATTTACCCGGGGCCAAAGACGAGATGTGATGAATCGAAAAATTGTCACAAGATTCCGGGATCCATGTCATTAGCAGTACCCAGGGAGCCGTCCCGCGGAACTCTCCGAGGTGCGCGTGCCCGCTGCGCCGCGATACATGTTACGACACATGCGGGATTTTATTTACAGATCTGGAGCAAATAAGTCAGAGAGAAGTCGCATTTAAAAGGCATTAATCTGAGAGTTGCCTGGTGTTACCGCGTTTCAATCAAATATTGATATGTTTTCTGGTTCAGGTAAAAAGGCGAGCTTATCATATCTGCTGTCAATGGTTGTATAGAGAGTAAATAGGATTTCCATAACTGCCTTTTGTTTAATAAAGTCCGGTTGAATATTATGTTACTTTCTATCGTTAAACCGAATGAATTGTGAATCCCTCTGAAAAATTTTTTACAAACTGTCTCGCGATCAAAAATGACGGATTAAAAAGAGATATGTTGACAAATACGCACAACTAAACTTTATTCGGGTATGATCACTTTACACAATTTATTCGTAGGCTGTTCCCGAAAGTTTAAAGCCATGGTATATTATTTTGGTAAATGGTAAACAATGAAATTCCGTGTAATTATGTTTTTTTATATACACCTATAGTATGATCTATCAATTTTAAATTACTTAAAACGGAATATGTCGGGGGTGGGGGGACCCGGCATTTCTCAGAGGTAATGTACGGCTAGATTTTTTCCTATATTTCTTCACTATAAATAATTTTTCAGTAGGTTTGATGTTGTTTTCTGATGTCTGGGGTGACAAGAAAATGCCTTCTGAAAGATTGACAAACATATTTTCTGATCGACCAAAACTATTACTTGGGCTTTAACTTTAAATTAATTGAAAATGTATACCCATTCACTCACATTTCGGACAATAAACATCACATGGAATTTATGTAGTGTTCATAAAACATAAAAGGACCTTATCATAGTCTGTTTTTGTTTTGTTTTTTCATTTCGGTGTCGTCTGTAAGGGTTAATAGTCAACACGGTGTGCAGTTGAGTCACGTTTTGTATAATTAACGAAAAAATGGTCAAACTTTGAAATTTGGCCGTTATTTATAGTGTATGAATGGACAACTAAACACCGCAGAACACACTTACAACAAGCAGGGTGAGGGGGTATTGGAATTATGGTGTCTCATTGATTTTCACTTCTTATAATCACCCATTCATGGATTTTAACTGCAATTTGTTTTACGGAGCTCTATGATTAGACATTATCGGAGACACTAGTCGCCCTGATGATCATGTAGCTCAGATTTTTATTTTTTTTACTGTAAACATTGTTAAACAATGTTTTTAACTCTGTATTCAGTCATGATGTGGGGAACTGTCAATTAGGCGTTATTTTCGAAAAAAAAGTGTTTTAACGATAGTAAGATAATCTTCCACTGAGCTGGGGCCTATTTCATAAGGCTGATCGTAAAGTTACGCATGAAATTACGAACGACATAAACATGGCAAGACAAAATGTGAGTCTTAAACTACTGAAATTACATCTGGTAATTTTCAAATATACAAACATAGATTAGCACTTTACTCTTAACAACCATTCAACAAGCATTGAAATGCAAACTTGATTTGGGGTTAAAATCTAATGACATAGATCATTCCTTCTCAAAATGACATGAAAAACCTTTTTTTTAAATTTGACTTGGCACTTCATATTCGAGTTGTTCGTAAAGTCTTTAAACTTTACGAACAGCTTTATGAAACATGGCCCCAGGTCTTTAATACTGACAAGTTGCAAGAAGACATTTTACCAGACCTGACTACCTCTGCCTAAACTTTGCTCAGAGCTAATCCTATTACTGCATTTCTGATCGCGCAATCGCATAATATATCTGTCTGTGCGTTTCCTCCACTGTCAAAGATAACACTGAACCATCTCCATCTAGGCAATAACTCGCACTGATAAGTGATCGATCGCTACCGAAAATGGCGGGTACCTTTTAATTTGGGGAAGGACCCGGGAGGGTTCAGCAGCTCGTCAAGTGCTAACTGACATTAAAAAGGGTTACCACTCTTTAAAAGAGAATTGGCTATGGGATGCGCTGTGGGAAATAACCGGGTTTATGTCACAGTTGGTATGGCATGTCGATGACAAAATAATAATCAGTCAATGTTGCAAGCTTCATTTCTCTCCCATTGTGGGATTGAAGGACATGCAAATTACCCCAAAAAGAATAGTTGTTCGGGAAAATGCTTTGCAATTCAACAGGTTGGGAAGTTGACAGGTTTTGAACAAACTGGATCTCAAATCCTTAATACGTACTTGCAATAACATGTTTTAAATGTTGAAACGTAAAATGATATATGTACACCTGTGTGTGATTATTATAAATGTATTCATGGAAGAGTATAAACATAAAAATAATTATGTAAATTACTCAAAATATAAAGTTTTATTGTCGAGTTTCACTTTTAATTGACGTCGCAATTTGGAATAAACGTCTGATTGAATTAAACTAATATTAATGCCAAATTTGAGAACGTGTGTGCATTTGTATTTTGTATTGCTAAATTTACATTCTATTCATTTATCTGTTTTATTAATTAATCTATTCATTTATTTATTTATTCATTTATCTATTCATTCATCTATTCATTTCACTGTCCCTCAATTTAAATTGTTCATCTAGTTTACGTAATCGGCTAACATAATCAGCCGAATCTGGGCCCTATTTCATACAAGTTGGCATCATGTCAATTTGCCATTCTACTGGCAACTACCATGGCAACAGTGCTTCACAGCCAATCAGAGCCTTGGATTTTTACACAAATTGCAGTAAAATGGCAATTAATCATGATGTTAACTTTTATGAAACAGGACCCAGATCTTACAATATTTCTTTTATTTTGCTTTAAATTTGTCTCACAGGCTGTCCAGGATTAATTGTAGTCCCTTGGGCAATTGTAAGGGCAAGCAAGGAATCGTCTGGGTAAGAAATTAAGATGGATATAACGTGTGTGTCTGGTTTGGGCGACTACGCAGGGTTGCCAGGTTTTCCGATTCACAAAACGCCAAATTGCATGCCACATTTAGTGAAAAAAACGCCAAATTCGCATTTGATGCATTTTATGGGTAGCGTAGATGTGGTTAGAAAAAACGACATAATCAATTTGTAGCACCTTTTAAATCTCTGCCGCAGCCAAACTTTGAATGTCGCGGTTTACGCGTAGCCAGAGTTTACACAGGAAGTACATGCCCACTGCCATTTTTGGACCCTTGTGGCACCTGTTTTACTGAAAATCCTTTGAAAATCGGGTTTTATAATGACTTTTTAAGGTATGCCATTGTGAAATGCCAAAAAACGTCAAAAAGACGTTTGGCGTGCACTTTGAATCCTTCAGTGCCAAACGACATCAATAAACGCCAAATTTGGTGTTTTTGGCGTTAAAAATGCCAAATTGGCAACCCTACGACTGCGTAGCTGTGTTACTGCGTTTATGTGTATGTCGAAGAGCCCCGACATTTTTTTTTTGCTGTTTTTTTTTTTTTTACAAATTTCTTAAGAATGTAGAAGTTTCGGAGCGCGTGGTTTTATGGCTGGTCACTTATAGATGATTTAGATAAATAGACTTATATTTTTGTGAGTGCACATAAAGGATCTTCAAATGTGTATGTCGGGGAGCCCCCGACATTTTGTCACGTTGTTGTTGTTGTTGTTGTTGTTGTTGTTGTTGTTGTTGTAGTTGCTGGTTTTTTTTGTTGTTGTTGTTGTTAACAGATTTCTTAAGAATGTATATCTGACCGCGTGGTTTTAAGGCCGGTCACTTAGAGATGATTATGATTTCTAGATTTATATTTTCATAATTGCATGAAAAGGATCTTTAAATTACAAGTTACCTTGTTACTCTGTAAAGATCCATCCATGTTTCCATTATCTTTGCCATGAACTTTTTGAACTTTTTATGTAGTTCGTATGTCTGCTAACTAACCCAAGTCTTATCCTTTCAATGCAATTATCCGTGTAGTATGTCTTTATTGTGTCAATCCCGAGGTTTTTTTCTTTTGTACGTCCCTTAAAGTTCATGCATGTCTTGAGTCTTCGATGGAATTCTGATTGTATATAAGTATTAATGTTATGTATACGCGTATTAAATGTCTATATATGCACTTGCATTTCCATTTAATATTATCAATTTTTGTTCTGAGCGATCAACATTAAGACAAGCTTGCTTCTGAGTGGATTGCTCTTTTCCATTTCACATCATTTTGTATTATTTTCTCAAAAAGATCATAAGACACGACAATCTGTTTCCTTAGTATAATTTCATTATTATAACCAGTACAGCACTACGATTATTTAATTTGTTTTATATTTTGTTTACCTTATGTTACAAAAGACACGTAATATTATGTTATATTTCTATGCGCTGATAGTCAAATAAGTATAAAATATTAGTGATGTTAAAATTATACAGCGCTTGTTAAATGTTGTATTTCGTTATGTTTTGTTATATTTTATGTATATTTGTATGATTGTTTATTTGATGGAAATAACATCTTTACGAAATTTAAATTGAAATTTGAAGGAGATTTAATTTCTGTGTGTCTCTCGCAGATGTTGGTGGAACAACGTCACACGGGATTCCAGTTATTGGATCATCAAAGGCCCTGTCATGATTTCTGTCATAGTAAGTAGAAATTGTTGTCAGAAAACGTAAAACATTAAAAAATGGTATTAAAGGCCCAATTTAACAATTTCCCCAGTTTAAACAATCTGAGCCATATAATCTATCATGCTAAAAGTATCTCTGATAAGGATTAGAAATGATCCCCGGAAATTTCTTCAAAACAATAATTTAGTGCATTTCATTTGAAAGGTGCCAAATAAGTATATTTACAATGTGTATGCTCATTGCAGTTATGTGTAGCATGAAATAAATTAGATAGATAAATAGATAGATAGATAGATAGATAGATAAATGAATAGAGAAATAATTAAATAAATAGATAAATCAATCAATCAATCAATCAAATAAATACAAAAAATCTGGACTGGAAATCAGTTTACTTCGGTCGTTATTTTAAGTTGAAGTGAAAAACGTACGTCATGGATGGGTAATGAATTCTTAAAATAACATTACGTTACATTAAGTCCTAGTGACCTATCATTTATCGCACAATTACCAAAAAAAAACTGGGGAAGTAAATTCCTATAATCTCATTCTTTGTCATTAACCTGACCTGGTAGAAACTATTTTGTGAATATCGTTTAATTTTGCAATTAAAGACAGAGCGTTGAAGGATTAAAAAGGGTGGGAATGATAATTATCTAGTGTTAACTGGGGCCAATTTGTGTGGGATGAGATAAAGTACGCTGGACATGATTCCCTACATTTTTTTACTCAAAATCCTCGCTCATTCGTAAATCTCCTTTCACAGACTAATTGTGAGATATATGTATAAGTATAGTGAGAAAGACGTAGTTAGAGATTAGGAGAAAAAAAATATAAAATAAGCAAGTGAAATTATTCCTTGTCGATTCATGTTCACTTTAGATATGTCAA
>JZLH01S0605621.1:4872-20135 GCA_001188425.1 Eucidaris tribuloides | reverse complement strand
GTAACAATAGTTTAATTTGGATTAAGGACAAATTACGAACAACCGTGCATGATTATAATCCCTCTTTGTGTGCACAAAAGATTGTCTTTACAATAAATACGTCTTCTTTTCTTTCGCTAATTTTAAACTTTCCTTTCAAGAACAAATACGAAATAAAAACCAATTTGGCCAAAGACGAAGAATAAATGGTATTACAATATTAATCGTGTTTTTCTATTGCACGATATCACCTTTATACGTACAAATAAAACGAAATACAATAAACACTGCGTATGTCATAACTTAACAATATTTCCAAGAAGATTCTAAACCTCAGAAATAAAAGGGATTATAAACCTTAGTTCGGTAAGTTCCATGAAGTAATTTATTTACAAAGATTATCAGTTTAAGTACTGAAAGCAAAGCGAATCCAGTAAAATCATCTGCTCAGTTTCCTACATGAACTATTATTCTTGAAAAGATGAATATCGATATGTATTCATAATTATACATTTGTTTGTACATTTATATGTTTTGTATTCGAAATGATAACTGTATGTAACTATATACAGAGTTACAGCTGTATATACATGTACATATATATAAACACAGTGCGTGTCGTGAAAATGCCTTATCTTTTAAAAATGCATTGTCACCTTCCAAGCACCTTTACTGATAGATATACATTCAATCAAAATATGATGTCATTGTTTTTATTAAAATTATTACTAGTAATAGTAAAAGTAGTAGTAGTAGTAGTATAGTAGCAGTAATGATATGATTATTAAAGGTAAATGGCATGATTGGGGGTAGTCCTCAACTTGGGCTGAAACTACTCTAAAATCGAGTAAACTGTGCAAGGATTCTCCTGTGAAAATCTTGTAGTCAAACGTAGACTCATTCTAAAATAACTTATGTCAATATCCCTTGTGGTATTGTGTGGCTTCCTATGGATCTTATTTTTATCTGGCCCAGATAGAATTAAAATACGAGTATGTTTATGCTTGATTCTCGTTAAGTAAACAAATTAGAGGCAAATCCTTCCAGCTGGGAGATCCATTCCAGCTAGTGTACAGTTGGTATATATTTCAGCTGATTTGGTTCTTGAGGCATTTTCAAGTGTTCCCAATTATGTCACTAACCTTTAAGATTGTTATTATTATCATTACTACTACTACTACTACTACTACTACTACTACTACTACTACTACTTCTACTTAGTAGTAGTAGTAGTATTTCCATCATCAACATGTGAAATGTAATCACTTTCAAGTCTTTCATTGAACCAGTAGTTATACGTATCAGTAAGGATTTTTTTTTGAAAAAGTGTGAGATGATTCTGTATGTGCCCCCTCTACCTAAAATTATGGGGAATGCATTCCTCTTTTTATTGACGCTACACTGCGAAAACTGGGGTGTTAAATTTAACACCAAGGATGTTGCGCAATATGAATACCGGAAAAGTTTTGATTTTTCAACACCCTTGATGTTAAAGCCAGTGCTCTTGGTGTTTGAATTCGTTTGATGTTGAAATAACACCTGCAGTGTTAAGCTTAACACCCCAGTTTTTTGCAGTATACTGGTGTCAGCGAATTTTACTACCTGTAGGGCAAATTTGGACGGTTCATCCTCAATCAAATTCAGTAGAACAATAAGAGATGAAATGTTTTAAAGGAAAATAATCTTCATAAAAAAAATAAAAAAACACACAATACATTAATCAAGTAAACCACCAAACGAAGAATTCAACTTTAACAGACTTATTGGCCAACTAGTAGTGATAATTTACTGCATATATAACTCAACTTACATTTCCTATCAAGTGATAAAGACGTGCACATAGACATTATATATTAGATAAAATATACGTGGTATGTGTATGTGAAAATAGGTTACAGTTTTGTCGAGATTTATACGAAAAATAAAACCGGGGTAATGGATCATATGACAAGGCTGTTATTGGGTATAGGCATACAAGCAGACACGTTTGAGTTACAGAAATGAATATCGCCTGATTCGCGAGCTACATTATGTCAATTCTAACTCGACCTATATTCTTGAATACCATATTTATTCAAATCTACAACCCGCCTGAATGAGCAAATAACGCTTGCTTGACGAGCCAAAAAAAAAAAAAAACAGAAAAAACACCAAAGTGTTTGATAGCTTCACGGATTATTACTTCTACAACTGCTCTCTTCTTTTTCAAATTCTATCGCACGTCCAATAACAAAAAACATGAAATATACAACTTGATTATGTTATAGCTCCCATAAAAACTGAACTATAGCGGTATATCTTTCAATGAATAATTGATGGAAAATTTTGTTCACAGCAGTATAGTAATTATGAAAAAGCTTGCTATAAAGAAGGCGAGTCAACGTTACCAGATAATAAAGAAGCCTCCTGGAAACATAATTGCGTTCCCTTGTTGACCAAAGTCATTTAGGTTTTTTATAGAGTGTAAATCTTAAAGGTGACGACAATTTACCCCGTGTCTTTTATGACAAGTAGATAAGTATGCCTAGCCATGAATTTGAGGCAAAATGGCGACAAAACTGCTACCGCAGCCCGATTACATGTTCATAACGTGAGCAGAAACTTTGTTGATCGATTTTACTTAAATGTACAAGTCTGTCTGATTGACGTATACCATCTTTTCTTAAATTGTTATATAAGTGTAGAAATAGACAACTAAAATCTACACAAAACAAAAGTAAATGTGATCGTGATAGGCAAATAACGAAACATTGTTTCCGCATTTTAATCAACATAAAGGAGTAGGACTATTTGAATAAACTAAATGAGGTCGTAATAAATGAGAAGTCTATGAAAAAGGCACTGCTTGCAGGGTAAAGGCTAAAATCTTGCTATAGAAACAACAATCAGCAAGGACAGAACTAAGAGGATATCAAGTATGAGTAGGAGCGGACATTTTCAAAAAAAAATTACCTATTAATTGTGGAATATCCTTGACACGAATCGATCTGTCGAAGAATGTGAAACAAATTTGAATCCATCGACTTTGTACCTCCCTCTTTCAAAAAAAGACCTCTTTAAAATTCAAAAGACTCAAATGTTATGACACCACAAACAAAACAATCTAGATTCTTTATACAGTATAATATGATTATTGAAAAATTGAAGTAAAGAAAAAATTAAGTTGAATTTTTAACATTTTTATTGTTTTTACTGTTTCGGCGCCATTTTTCTTTCAAAAATAAAGAGAAACAAAAAATGATTCAATATGTTTTTAAAACACACGAGCGAACAGATATGTCAAACAAGTGACCTTATGTGTAGTGAAAAACAATTAAACATTAAAAGATAATGCACATGAACTTGAAAATGTGGTTGCCATGGCAACATGGTTTCACGAGTAGCCCTACACTGTATATCAAAATGTTTGCTGTAAAATTTGTGGAAAAGTCACCCTAAGTTCGATTAAATTTCGTCTAAAATTGTTAAAGTGGTGAAGAAAAATGTGGTAGCCACACATTGTGTCTCCCTTGGGCTTTACGATGGATCCACTGATAGAAAGCTTCAACAACAGTATTCTGAAACTAAAGTGAATGATGAATTTAGTTGAAATATTTTGAGTGTTAACAACTGATAATGGAATGCAAAACTTCACAGAGAAATATGCCTCATTGGGTACTTTGTTTATCCAGCCAATTTTTAATATCATTCTCCAGTTCCACTTCACACATGCTTGAAGTCTTTTAACGCGTGTTTTAAATAGTTTCTGCATGGTGAAAAAGTGCAGCTCCTATTAAGGTTTTTACCAGTCTTATCTTCAGGGTAACACTAAGTTCACTGGTAGAGAGCCCTTTTCCCGTATTGAATGTGGTCTTGGCCATTGTAATTCTGGTTCTACGCATTCATTTGATAGTATTTTTGTCGTCTATATTTATAGGTATGCTTATGTGTGATTTTTTTTTGAACTAATGAAAATCTCTCGTGGATTTCATTTGTATTTCGTTTGTTTCTTCACATCATGTGCGTCCTTGCAGAGAGCCCCTTTTCCTTCTTGAATACAGTCTTGTGTTTTGGTCATTGCATTCTGGTTCTACGTATCCATTGGATAGTATTTTTGTTCTTCTATGTTTATAGGTACATGTACAAGGGCGTAGGCTGGGGGTGCACTGCGTGCACGTGCAACCCCCCCCCCCCGCAGAACCATAGGAGTTCCACCGTAATAGCAAAAAAGAAATTTGCACCACCTTTTTTGCTTTCAACACCTGATTTTATCAATTTTAGTTCCACCTCCCTAAGATGTGCACCTCCAAGTTCCACATCCCTAAGATGTGCACCTCCCCATGCCCAAACCAGCCTACGCCCTTACATGTATGCTTACGTTTGATTTCTTATAAACTAATGAAAATCTCTTTTGGCTTTCTTTCTATTTCACAGCTTAACTTCGTTCTGTTTCTTCACATTTTGTGCGTCCTTGCAACAAAGCTGAGAGCAACCAACGCGGCAGAGGCGAGAAGATACAGGTAGTGAGTTTCGGCTATTTTATATATACCCTCTATATACAGCGTTTAGCTGTTGAATATAACTGTAAAAAAAAACTCACTTTTTTATTTTTACCTTTGTTAGTGACGTGATTGAGTATGATTCCACACTGCTGTATATACCATGTCAGTATTAACACACACGCAAAAAAAAATTGCGCCGTCGAGATAGTAGGCCTACAGGCCTTGATGCGTTCGCGAGCGGGTTGGTGCAATAAGTACAGGCCCAATGCCTCACAGTCCACACATCGTGCAAATGAATGACTCTGCCAGCGAATGGGTTAAATGCCACTGAGTATTGAATTGTTTAGAGTGGATGTCTTCTGATAGTCAATAGCGAAGGGACCGGTTAAAGCTGCATTCCCGATAACCATGTTCACTGAACCTCGTTGTACAGTGACATGCCACTGTTTTTAGCAATCTCTTACTCGAAGACAGTTCTGTTAAATATAATACAGCATACTGTAAGTAAGCATTGAATGCAATGTCTACTTCTGGTAAATGGGGAGAAAATTTTATTTTGCGCACGAATTGTGAAATAGATAGGCCTATATAATCTGTTCATGAACTGAAAGTCACAGGTTTCTGAATTTCTTTCACTTTTTAGAAATTGCCATATTGACAGGTACATAGCAGCGATATCTGCTCGGTGATCGTGAAAAAAAAATCATGATTATGTTGGTTTTAACCCTTTTCGGTATGGCTGGTGTTGTTTTGTGATGTCTGGTGTGACAAAATCATACTTTATGAAAGACTGAGGAAAAAAAGTCAGATCGACCAGAAGTATAGGGGCCTATATTCTGACTTTAAGGGAAGATAAAATTTCATGAATCTCACAACATTTTGTCTTTCAGAAAACATGGTGGTGTTATTCCAAACATCAGAAGGAAACAACAAACCTACCTATGAAAATATTTTGAATATTCAGAAAAGATATTAATATGTTAATCATTGATGACAAAATGTTGCCAGCCCCTGCAGATTTATTTTCTTCATTCATTATTGATTTGAAAGTGGAAGCGTTTCTAGTGTACAATTTTCACGGCAATAATAGATCATTTCGGCCTGTCTAAAGACATGTGAACAAGTTTTATTTTTAGCGTAAATCATCACTTTTTGCCCCGATCACAAAAAATGTCCATTCTTATTATTTTGTTTATGACTACAATGATAATCTACAATTCAGTCAAAATTCTTGTCAGTTGGGAAACATGAACAAAGTTTGCTTGTTTCCGATTCGACATTAAAGGAAGATGTTGCCGACAATAATAGGAAAAAGTTAATGAAAATTGACATGAGTATTGTGCCAATTATGGATACATGGTGATAGAGAAAGCTTAAATCAGGGATACTGTATGACTCTTACCCTCAGCAAGGCCCTATCAATCAGTAAATTTCTGTTAATTTTACGTCTTTGCGTATTTTTTCCATTGGACAAGATCGCCGAAAAAGCTACAGGGAAAGGAGCTTATTGATTTAAAAAGTTCATAAATTACTACGGCGCGATTAACACGAGACGGGCGGCATGCATCGGTCACTTCAGGTCAGCTCAAGGCCGACGCACGTGCGATCTTATTGGTTAGCAAGAACTGACAGTTACCCCCAAATCTTTCTCACTTATTTCTGTCAGTTGTCAGCTACAAATCCGCTAAGTTGCCACTACCTGCCCCTAAATGCCCCTTTAACGAATACACAGTTTGTTGCTCACTGAATGGTGCATCAAAGCAACTTCTCCCGCGGCTGGTCTCGTAATCTGTTTTATGCCTCTTGTTAACGCTGGCGGGATTTTAACATGTAGCAGCCCTCGGTTACTTTTAACCTATTTCATTCCCCGCTTTTGGTTGGCAACGAACAAAGTACAACCATTAAGTAAATCAGACAGGAGCAGAAACTAAGTACAAACCGCCGAGAGAGGTGCCGATGGTAAAATTAATTACACGTGATTATAAAGCACTGCATGGATGTCTATATGTGGGTACACATCTTTTGGTGTGAGTGTGACAGTGTGTGCCGAACAATACCAGGGTAGTATGCGGTGTGTGCATTGCAGTCGTAAATATGTACACATCATCAGTGGTCACGTGATCGCAATATGACGGGATAAATCGCTGCGTCCTCACTATCAGTGGAAGATCCAGGGACCAAATCGGCCGCGGCTTCCACTTTTCTTTTTACCGAGTAGGGGGTGAGGGAAACAAACAAAGACAGATGACGATTTTGTTGTCGTTGTTATTTTGCCAGCCTAAAAGGACTGTAGGGCAAGGCCATTTATCGTGATTTTCCATTCCCCCTTCAGTGGTATTTTACAAGTCCCTAATGGTTATTATTTAAATATTACTAAACCCGTAAATCGGGTTTGTTCTCCTTATACCATGTGTGCGTTTTTGAGAAAATTAATTAATCATGACGGTTATACATAATGTCGTGAACAAATACGCTTTTAGCAGTGTACGAATTACCGGGGACTTTCACCGTGTGCAAAAATAAATTACGTGGCTGGAATATCACTCCTTCATATCCTCGTTCGCAAACTTGGGAGTGCTCGACAATATGCAGTCACAATGCTTCTGTGAAATGGCAGATGTTTGAAAACTAAATAGGAACTTTGGTGAGGCATTTGAGCGCAACTATTGTATAAACAATGGAAGACTGCGTGAATGTTTTTTAATGCATTCAAAAGGATACCTTCGACAGTATATTCCGATGTGAGCCACAGGCCTTCATGGATATTACTAGCATAGCTGTAAAGACCGATCTAGCAAGTAGTGTTCGTGTCTGTGAAATCGCTATTGACAGTGATTCCTTCTTCTACGAATGGGACTGAGGAACTTGCCTCATTAATTAGTCGGTTATCTCAATAATGCGCTAATAAAAGTGGAGAACAAATGTCTTTTCTCATCAGTAACTTCATCTTAATCAGTTTATAATGTTATTTTTCAATACCAATCTGGAGACTACGGAACTTTTTTTTCTAGAGCGTTATTTGGTCAATGCCCTACTGTCCAAAAATGCTTATACGGGCCTGCTCGATTACTCTGTTGTTGTTGTTGTTGTTGTTGTTGCTGTTGCTGCTATTGTTGATGTTGCTGTCGCTTGCAAATCAAAATGTTAGTATTGACCTGCCTAACGGACCCCTCTTTTGAGAAATCTGGAATCTACTGTTGACAATAATGTCGTTGGTGCGTTTTCATTCTTTTTCGTCTTCGGTAGATGTAAACTTGTCGTAGGCGGCGTAGTCTCAGGAACACATAAAATATCTTGCAACGGTAATCACGCGAAAGAGAAGTTTTCGTATAATTTTAGGCGAATTGTACTCTTTTCGTTGCAGGGACCGAGTCATTTTTACACCCGAATCAAATCATTAAAATATCTACTTTTGCTTAAAATGCATCTATTAAAACTGTGAAGTTCTCCTAACTTTTTAGGGAGTTGAGCTAAACTGCTCTCTCTTGTACTTTTACAAAATGGATCATGTGCACAGATTTGTCTAGACAGCTACTGACGCCCACAGTTTGCTTCGCTCGCAATTGGGATAAACAAAAACAATCCGAAAAATAACTCTAATAACAAAAGGCAGCCAAATTCACAGTCCACCGAGCTCGCATGTGCGGTCATTATTGTACAAATTTTCTGTCACGTTGATCCATCAATTCTGTATAATTACTCGAAATCGGGGTTAAACGAAATTAGCAGCCGTAAGCGACACTGAAAAACTAACCACAGAATCCTATTTTACCTGACGGCGTTTCCGAATGATATTCATCGTGCCCGTGCAGTAGCGGAGACCGTTTATAATTTACACCTCGTCGGATCATTATACAAGTCCTAAATCAATCCAAAATAATAGGGCATACGCATATTAAACATACAAGGGGATAAAAATAGACTATCTGAACTCATCCTCTTGACATACTTATTCTAATATCTCGGCTCCTAGTCCGTCCGTTGTCTATCAATAAAGTAAATGGCCTATCGCCCCTAGGCATGCGAGACAGGCCATGGAGTTTGGAATATTTATCTTTTATTTTTGCCCGGGCTGCTGCCATTTGATTAGATTCTGAATTGCCTTCGCTGTATCTTATTTCCCTGTTGAATAAATGATTCGATTAAAGGCATGTAATTTTAGATCTTTACTGTCTTTTTCGTAATCGACTTTCAGAATTTACGTGGTAATGTTGCTAATATTAATATTTTTCCTCTTGTTATGGAATCGTCGCAATTAAGTCGGTTATCTGCGGGCCCTTCACACTTTTTGGAACTGAAAACCGTAATAATGTCGCGTACTTATGAAATAATATCCAACATTCATACTTGGGAATGCTGTTTAGCGTAAATTGACAACTCGTATTGGGTATGTAATAATGAATAATGTTCAACATTACTTGGGAATTCGGTTTTACATTAATTGACAACTCGTATTGGGTATATGCTTAGCAAAGTGAACAATATCAATTTGTCTGTGTGTATCCAACATAATTTTTAATCTTGTCTTTTTATGACATCTCGATTATACATTCAGGCGAACACGGGATATATGTTAATTTCGTCCATGAAAGGGAAGAGAATAAACTAAATTTTTAAGCAGTGAGTTTATTGTAAATTTCGCCTGTAATTGAGAGCCTCTTAGGGGTATGATGAAGGGACTAAGTGGCCTGTTAAAAAAAAAAAATTCTGGGGTTAACCCCAAGGTCGTTGCAAAAGAGTAATAGTCAATACAATTTGCTAACTCTTGAGAAAGATAACATAGAGTCATATCTGCGAAAGAAATAAGTAAATCACGTTATATTATTTTCTTCACCTGAAGGAGGATAGTATGCAAAACCGAATTTTGTTACATTTAACGGTTTAGGAAAAGCATTCCACCTTCTTTTCTCATCGGGTAGATTAAGTTGTAATGTTTAAACAAAATCCGCCAAATGTTTCTTTGCGTTTAAACAGCGTGCTATATAATTATAACGGGAGTATTTTCTACCATAAAGATGACTTCACCCACTCCTACCAAACACGCTGTTTCCCATTTGTCCAGAGAATGGTTATATTAACGCCATTAAGCCAGCGGGGTGCATTCGTTAAGGGTCAATTGCACGAATACTTCATCAACACAATCTCATTACATCACCTCTTGCATATTCACAAACTACAGATTGCAAATTCCATAGATAGTTTCCATAAAAATTAGATTAATATAACCATTAAAGTCGGGACAGTTCTGATGACCATTTCATCTTTGTTGAACTTCATTCTCTGATGCACGCTCCCTGGGCAATATTGGGGTATATTTCCGTTGCTACTCGTAAAAAGGCCTTCGAGGCACAATATAATTATCTATACAGAGCTTGCAGAAGTAACCAAATTAAACGTAATAGACCTCTTTTTACCTATTTTCATCCTGAACTCTTTGTTTTTACCGATTCTGGTTACCACGTGACGTTGTTTTGGCTTTGATTGCATGGCCAATCAGCCGCTGGCAGTACGATCACCACTATCCAACTCATGCAAAACTTCTTACCTATATAAAGACAAATAGCATAATTTGAAATAGTCCTTATTTTGGAGATAAAACCATATTCTGTGACAAAACGTTTATTCTTTTTCTAATCAATTACTATCAGCATTCGCTTTGACAAGTAAATTTATTGCACAGATTTGTATGGGTTCAACTTTCTATAATGGTCACACTTTAATTCAGTACTGGCATTCATGCTTGTTTATCCAGTAAACAAATCAAAACAAATCCTCCCAGCCTAGATATATTAAAGTTAGTGTGCACATTGGTATGTGTTTCTTCAACTTATATGGTACATTTTCAAGTGCTCCCAATTATGCCATCAGCCTTCATACTAACGGCAGACCGTTAATATGCCCTTCTGTTTACTTTCCTTCATTTTGAGTGAAATTTCCAGGATATGAACAATTACACTATGCACACAAATTGACTAAGACAAATAACGTACTGCACTGAGACAAATTTATGCATGTTGGTGTCAATCAAATTACAAGAGGGAAATGACTGATCATTGCCAAAAGTTGGAGTCTGTAATTAAGTTGCTACCCGTCACTTTAGACATGAAAAATGCGCTGCACATAACTCATTTTGGCGTCCAGATAATAGTGGAAACTCATCTATACAATGTGAATGTTGCTTTGATTTTAATTCAATAGCAGGGGTTACATATAGTGGTGTAACAGCCAGAGACAGGGAGGCAGACTGGCCCCCGAAAGATTTCAGCCGAAAAAACCCCACCAAACCACCGGGAAAATGAACGGAAGGACGCATATTTTGGAATTAGTTACCGGGAAATTTTTGGCTCTGTCCTCTCCCGAAGAAGAGGGCCCTCAAAGAGGCCCTTTATTATATCGTAAAATTTTATATCACAATATTGACTCGACGACAATAACAGTGTACACAATGGCTGAGGCTTCATTGACTAGCGCCTTGCAGTCAAGCAATTAGCTTGTAGGAGCTCAATATCGCATTCGTTTGGATATAAATCATTTTTTTTACAGCGTATACATTAACTGTCCTCAAATCAAATGGAACTTGCCGTGCAGAATGTGTGATTCATGCATTGTGGACGGCATGATTTAAACTAAGGCCTCCATTTTTCCGTTTTACAAAATCAAAATTCCGTTTTTCAAATTTTCCATTTTCCGCGATTTTCCGTGTTACTCAAAATCACGTATATAAACACCACATATTATTACCTAATACTTGCATGATTACAACTCAGCCTCGGTGAAATGAAGCAGCCGTAGTCAGGAGGTGAGAACACTGCCGGCAGAGGGGCCTGCAGAGGGGTTTGCTAGGGTCATTATAGTTACTCTAATGCTTGGTGATGGTTTTATTTTGTTAAAGAATGATTTTAGACATTCTCATATTTTTTGATTTTGTAAATTTATTAACAATTTTAAGGTTATTTCTTCAACATTTCATGATTTCCCAGTTTCCGCGTTACCCTTTCTATTTCCGCGATTTTTCTCCGTTTTCCGTATCGTGGAAAAATGGAGGCTTTAATTTAAACGTACCAGTAGTATAATAATTCAAATCGAGAAACCATTTCTGCAAGGAGCTTCAAAACATGCCAACATGTTTCAACAAATGCTCTTTCAAAGGATCATAATCAAATACTGATATCTTTGGGGAATAAGCATATATATGATTAAACAAAGCCGGTACAAAATGTTTTTAACAATACTAATCAGAAATTTGTATTTATACGACGATTTTTACATTGCAAAAAATTTGCAAGAAGTGTCCTTCTGTCAAAAGTGTGCTTCACTGTGCGTTATTTTGTCACTTCAAGATACACAACATTCACAAGACGGGTTACAAGAGCATAAACTTTTGTCAAACTTAGCCTGAAGTTACAGTAACTTGTGTTGGAAATTTTGCACCAATCGTCCTTTCCTATTTTAAAGACAAATAAAAATGTAACTTCATGTTACCTCTTAAACAACGGAAATTTAACCACCACTGCAAAGTTGTGGTTTTCTCGTAAATGGTATACTCATGGCAAGCGGCGATGGGCGAGTTATTTTTCTGCTATAACTCTTTAACTCACATTGCGTCGGTTGTCCAACAGAAGGACCGTATAGCATATGTTCCCGGCAGAAGGACCTCAACAGTAAATGTTCTGTCATTTGAGAAATATTGCCTCATTTGATATTTGCACTTAACAGACTGACAGACGTATCTAGAAATATCACACTACCTTTGATTTCATGTGAGAAGAGCCAATGGTTTTCAAAGAACATACTAGGGCCCTTCTGCCGGACAAGTGACGATTGGACCCATTTCTTCCTGATTTTGATGCCGTGAGCTTGCAAATGAGGATTCATGCTACCTTTGATATATCACGATTGCAGTGATCAACTTCACCATCAAAATATTCTTCGTACTATCTGATGTGATCCCAAGGTTATGCCTACTGGTTCTTTCCCTCTACCCGCGGCCTCTTGATGATGAACGAATATTTTCCATGCAGTGACATTTCAATTTCGTCTACTTTATTTGTTAACGGATGTTCGTGCAAATCTTACATTTTCTGTCCTCTTATGCATATCAATGATAGCCCATTAAGTGATGCACAGAGAGAACTCCAAACAGTGAAGATAACGTGACTTGCCGTAAAGTCTATGACTATCTAGGGAATCTTGAATGACCAATCAATCACACGAATCGCTAGATTATGCTCAAAATATCTTTTGGATTCATGTTTAAAACATAGATCTCTACAGATTCTACTCAGAATATCGTTCCGATTCATGTTTAAAACATTGATGAAAATATTACAAAATCAGCACACAGTTCTGACATTAGCTGCATTGATCCACTATGGATTTTTGTCGTGTCGTAAATGCACTTTTAGCTACCAATGTATTTCCCAGTGTTTATTCGATATAATATGCCTACTGCTTGGGAAAACAGAATTTCGTTGACTGGATCGATTTCAAATGATTTCGGGCGCAATCACTAAACCGCGTGTTGTGGAACATTAAACAGAACATATTTTGAAGTGTTAATATACAGCAATAATATACACTCCTGTTCATAATTATGGAATATTTTGTTGATACTTAAGTTCTTTCTCCTATATCGTCCAAAATTTTCGAGACAAGTGTTTATTTCGCAAAAACGCAGTATGTGAAGCAATTTTTGGATTTCATGAGATGACTTAAGTAAAAACTAAAGTAGGTTTGAGCGCAATAACAAAAATATATATATTTTCTTTAAATCCACCAAAAAATCATGAAAGAGTATTGAATTAAAGTAATTAAAAAAACAACACAGAAAACTGATAAATTTTGATCTGATTTCATTTATCACTAAATTAATTAACATCAGAACAGTGTCTGTTACAAGTCTAATAACGCGCGTAACCACCACGTGACTCAACAACAACAACAACACCATTTATAAACACCGGTTTTAGTGTCGAGTCGGACGCTACAAAATGCTCAAAATTCCTGAAATACTTAGATTATAAGTGTTTCACCTGGGGTGAACAAATATTAATCCCAGACGTACCGTTCACGGGAAAATGGCAACTTCTAAATTGTTTTTTTTAAGTATTCCATAATTATGAGCATGAGTGTATGAAAAGAATCAACGGCTGCTATATTAAAACTACGACAATACTGGTAGTGTGGAACCAGGGACAGCGCCACAGGGGGCGGAGGGGTGGTTGCCCTCACTAAAAATTGTCAAAATACAGAAAATCATGCATGGTGTTTTCGCAGTGTAATTCATGAAATTCAGGTCTTTTGGACATTTTCGCCCCTATAAGTTTTCACCCTCCCTAAGATTTTACCCGGGTGCCATCCCTGCACTGCAAAAACTGGGGTGTTAAATTTAACACCAAGGGTGTTGATCAATATGAATACTGAAAAGTGTTGATTTTTAACACCCTTGGTGTTAAAGCCAATGCTCTATGGGTTTGAAATAATTCGTTTGGTGTTAAAAATAACACCCGTGGTGTTAACATTTACACCAGGTGTGGTATCTATATTGTGCAACATCATGGGGTTAACTTTAACACCACAGTTTTTGCAGTGTGGGAAGTAATGTTTACTGTTAAAGAATTACATTCGGCTTGTTATATTCGGTCGGCTCGTGTTCAGGTTTATTTTCAGAAATCAGCCCTACGGTGTGCTTCAGGTTGTCTGAAAAATATCGCAATTAGCATCTATATATACGGTGTGCTTCAGGTTGTCTGAAAAATATCGCAATTAGCATCTATATAATAATAATAATAATAATAATAATAATAATAATAATAATAATAATAATAATAATAATAATAATAATAATAATAATAATAATAATAATAATAATAATAATAATAATAATAATAATAAAAATAATAATGGGTATTTATAATGCGCACATATCCACTCGAGTGCTCAAGGCGCTGTATACAATGTTCCTTAAACAATAACAAATTTCATACAAAACTAAGGACCACCAATCACCACTCCCAGCTCCACCTGAGTGAGGCCTGGTAGCCTCTTGCTGCTCCGTTCACCAACAATTTAAGGGACAAGCCCAGTCGGCAGGTTACTCACAGGAGCTCTGGCAGGAGCTCTATACAACAGAACGACTCGATTACCTGCGATAGCGCTGATCACAATAATTCTTTATTTCTCTACAAAGCTGAAGGACACCGTAGAAGTCAAGTATTTTACCGTAAAATGAACGGGAAAGCGATTAACTCAAACATACATCATGTAACGATATGCATTCTAAATTGTTAGGATTTAAAATAAATCCTGAACGACTGTGGGTAGGGAACAATCGATTTGTAGTTTTAGATTTAAATCTTAAATATTCAAATTTTAAATATTTGTTTAGATTTAAATCTAAATAAAAAAATCGACTGGTCCCTAACCACAATCAGTCGGTGTTTATTTCAAATACTTATAATGTTAAGTGTGCATTTATTGTGTATCCCTAATCTTTACCCTATACCAAACCCTATCCGTAGACGATAAGCCATCACAAACATCACAACCCTGACTCTACATGTAACATAACTTATCCCAGCTGAACGGGTGATTAAATTTGAGATTACGACTACAAATGACTGTGTTCGTTTCTGAGCCATTTAGGGAATTATATTTCAATGAGCAGAATGAAATGTGTGACGTTTTTAATACTTTATACCAACTGTTAATCTCTTAGGTAATTAATAACGCTAAATATTCCCGGCATGAAATACTATCAATATACACACCATTTCTTCTTCTTCTTCTTCTTCTTCTTCTTCT
>JZLH01S0605620.1:972-19006 GCA_001188425.1 Eucidaris tribuloides | reverse complement strand
CCGCGGAAAANACCCCCCCCCCCTTGGAAAATCCTGCGTACACCTATGCTCTATGGTAGTTATAAAGATGAAAGCATCCAACTTCGTTATTTAAATTCTGCAACAATTTGTTACATTTTAAAGCACTTGCGTTTTCTCAGTGAATATAATGTGTTTATTCAACGAAAAATATAGTTGCGTGATCAGTTCATATTATCCTTATCCGAAGAAACAATTTGCAGTGGTAACTGATGACTAGAATTGACCATTATTTAAAAAAAGTAAATGATTATAGACAATATGAATATGGCGTTTCGCCGAAACAGGAAAAAAACGTTACTTACCAAACAGTGGCTGCAAAATAAGTAGAATCCACACTAGCAGCATAGTTAATTTGTTTTTGTTTCTTCTGAATAACGAATCTGTTCATATAACTATTTCACAAGGCATATGATTACGTGGGGAATTGCCACACCATTCTCTAAGAAAAGTTAGTTCATGCACCGAAGACTCTTCAATAAATTCACGCCTTTTCAGCCCGGCGAATCATATTCGGAGTGAAATTTCAGTTGTTGGTCTTACTAGACGTTTTAAACAAGTTCAAACTGACTACACCCCCTTTTGTGATCATTAAAATGTTGATCTTTGAGCGGAATGTTATTAAGTTTAGGCTTACAAACATCATCTAGGTGTTAAGATGAAGAACGTGTGCTCACATCACATTTCGATCATTAAAGTGAGTTTATTACAAGAGAGATAAATAAGTCATGGCTTATTTACTCTACCATCTTTAACCATGCACTATTTGAGAGTGATCTTACTTGATAAAATACAAAAAAGTAAATCATATGTAGGTCATGCACAGTGTTATGTAAATAAGTCATAACAATAATAGTATTGATGAAAATAAGAATATGCATAAGCTAGGTTGTCTCGCCTGCTATGTATGCACTAAACCTATGTAGAGCGTTCGTATTGCATGCACGTAACTATTCTGACACGCACATACATACACACACGAACGCACAAACACATACACACACGAGCGCGCGCGCACGCACACACACACACATTGTCGCGGTTCACCTTATTTTCTCCTATTGTTCTGTGAACCCCACAGATAAGGTTATTTAAGAGCACAAACACGTATGTGTGTGTGTGTGTGTGTGTGTGTGTGTGTGTGTGTGTGTGTGTGTGTGTGTGTGTGTGTGTGTGTGTGTGTGTGTGTGTGTGTGTGTGTGTGTGTGTGTGTGTGTGTGTGTGTGTGTGTGTGTGTGTGTGTGTGTGTGTGTGTGTGTGTGTGTGTGTGTGTGTGTGTGTGTGTTGGTGTTTTCCCCAATTTATTTCCTTCTTTTCGATTTGCTCAAAAACCTATTCTCTTCCATATATCATTAACAACACACACGTGCTTGATGTACGGTATGATTGGAGCACAATGTTGTTTTAATTGGGAGCAACCATATATAGAATATTCAAAATATATTTAAAAAAAATACTCTTACCTGATGATTTAAACATAACTTTTGACATTTTGATGAAAAACACACTCTCTTAATACCGCGAAACAAAAACAAAGAAACATACCGCAAGAACAAAGATTATACTTTTAAAAAAAAAATCGATGGTTATGGCCGATAATTACAGACCGTTACAATATTTGTGCACGTAAGTGCATGTTCCCTGAAAAAAAGAAAATTATATCATGTACTTTCCAAACAAAAAAGATGACTCAATTTCATCAGATACAATCTTTTACACAAATACGAGATAAACTGCACGCAAGCAATACTTATGACCGCTTTTCAGTGACCTGTGTCCGATATCAACTCGGACTCTGGTTTGGACTTCATTAATTTGTTTCTTGTCAAAATGATAACATCTTGTTTACTTCCAAGCTTTTATTTAATTTGTATTTACTTTTGAAACCCTTGTGATTACCCACTGTTCCCAGGTACCCACACCCGATAGTTAGCGATGCGATAAAATGTTAATTAATTATCAGCTAATCACGCTGATGAGAGAAGAATCGAAACTTACCTTTTGATCTACGCATATTTACTATCGAGGTACATGTAATTGTTAGTTGTTTCCCAGGTACGTTTTGATCCGATGGTTGATGCGTCGTTCAAGTATCACGGAAATTAAACATTGTTTCAAAGCTTGCAGTTTGGTGTTTACGTCCTTTAGATTGCAAACGACACCATAAAAACCCTGAATTTAATACCCTTTTTGCCCATTATAAATGATACCAGTGTTAAATTTGCAATATTCTTGGTGTTATTTAACACCGAATTTATTGCTTCCTTTATGTGTTTATTTTACCAGAATGTAATGAGTGTGGATTTTTAACACGATAACTGGTATCTATTCTGATTAACAACGTAAAGTATTTATAAGAATTTAACATACCAAAATAAAACCCCTTTGCGTGGTAATTGAGACTTCATCTGCAAAAAAAACACGAACAAGTACAAAACTGAAATTATGCGAATTTTTGTTGATTGATTGATTGATTGATTGATTGATTGATTGATTGATTGATTGATTGATTGATTGATTGATTGATTGATTGATTGATTGATTGATTGATTGATTGATGGATGGATGGATGGATGGATGGATGGATGCGAGGCGACGCTGTATCCACTACGCAATCACTCCGGCCGCGGCCATGGAAATATTTACTTGCACAAAAATAAATTGTGTTGGATTATTAAAGTGCAAGCTTACACCTATTGTGTGCAAAAGGTATACGAAAGGTGCAAACTTACACCCGCCCATACAGTGGGGCGAGCGCATAGCCGTGAGAGGTGTAAATTTGCTCGAATACCGCGGCGTAATGACTATGCACCTTTCCCTGCAAAATTACACCTTGTGCGCACCTTTCTTCATTCTGGAGGGAGAACTCGAGTTCTACCTCCATGAATATACCAAACGCCTGAGCTGGAGATACAAGGAGTTACTATCAGAGATTGGTCCTCTGTACAGCAACGCAGCGATTATGTAATAACCGGTCATTGCAAAAGGAGGTCAAGTGGGATTTAGATCTTCAGACAAGATAAAAACTGATTGAAGAAGTCCGAAGGATGGTTTCTGTTTATTCTGCAGCGGTCCGTAACGGTTTGAATGTTGTGGGGATAATAGAAATAGGAGTGTCTAGACACAACCTCCGCCAATCCCCCAAATCGGAGTTGAGCCCGAGGTCGTGTTGGAAGATACGAATTTGCCGTCAGAAAATTTCTTGATCAGTTGCTTAGATCACATTTGCCACAATACCTCTGTGCGAATTAATGATAACAAAGATTTCACATTTTGTCGCCATCGGTAACATACTGATATGCCTATACAACATGGTGATTATGGTTCTGCGGAATATTTTCGGAATATTATGCAGTCCTGGACAAAAGTTTGGAATATTCTTTCCTACGAATAATGCTCAATCACCTTCATGGGGAACAGAGATCATTACTAAGTTCAAACATGGACCAACAACAGTAGGTCCATAGTTAAAAAAAGCTTGACTCAGGGGCGGCGCCATGGTAAAATGTTAGGAGGGGTGAAATCCGTCGGGAAAATTTTGCCTGCCAAACAGTGTCCAACCAACGACGACAAAAAGATTGTTTTGCCCGCCAATTTTTCTTTTTTTACTAGCCAAACCAACAACAATATGGGGGGGGGGGGTCATATTTTCGAAAACACTAAAATTCCCGTCATTTTAATAGATTTGGAAAAAGGGGTGGCCGCTACCCCTGTGGCGCCGCTCCTGTCTCGACTTCAGGACAAGAAACCTGTTCCTGATATGATTGAAAACTGCATTTGGTAGTCCAAACTTTTGTCCATGACTATAGTTATTAGCACGTATATTCAGGCTGGAATGATTTGTCTGGAATTTGTTCAACTGATGAAAAATGGGCATTTATTTAGAGTTATGAATAAATTTACCATCACATCTTTTTCTACTAATATTGGGACAACATAAAGGAAATGTATGACCGTGGTGTTTTCACACTAGAAACCTTACAAC
Organism: Eucidaris tribuloides; assembly: GCA_001188425.1. Classification (NCBI taxonomy): domain Eukaryota; kingdom Metazoa; phylum Echinodermata; class Echinoidea; order Cidaroida; family Cidaridae; genus Eucidaris; species Eucidaris tribuloides. Next base: position 15,003 of record JZLH01S0605620.1, on the reverse strand, counting down.
ATGTACAAAGCGCATTGAATTCTGGGAGCATTGTGTCCTAAATTGGAGACCAATTCTAATCTTGCCACCATTTCCTTTTAGATACTGTATGGAAATAAGGTATATATAATGTATAAGTTACAAAGGAGGGGGGGGGGCTTGGGAAAATATTAGAGGTTAATTACAATCGTATAAGTACAGAAAGACAACGTTATGACTAAATTCTGCCCAGATCTGTTTACACTTTCAATAATAACAATTTCGTCGCCTGGAAACCAAATTTGGGAAGCGAAGAATAAAACAGTTCGGTCGCCCCGTGAAATAATAAATCACGATTTTTCTCAGTATGATTCATGGAATTTAGTTTTTCTTTTACATTTTGCCTTCTCTAAGATTTTACTCACATAAGGAAATCGATTATTATTATTATTATTATTATTATTATTATTATTATTATTATTATTATTATTATTATTATAGGCCTATAAGGCTATATGACTGCACGACCCTTTGAAAATTCCAGATGCTCCCCTCTAAATAAAATTGTCGCAGTTATGGTAATGATAAAAGTGACATCGACAATGATTTCGCGTAGTAATTACCTTGTTGTATTTTCACATAATTTTGTCACATTATTTTGTGGAAATTCTGCAGCGTCACCCCTGGAATAGAAGGCAAATTTAGCCAGAGGCAGGTCCAGATTAGTATATACAATAGGGGCATATATCGTTGTGTGCCTATGCAAATGCCGTTAACTGTATGTCGTGTGCCTGGGGAAAAGCATTAATAAACACAACAAAAAAAGTAACTACCCCCTTTTTCAAAATACTTTAACTTTAAAAAAGAATGGTGTTGAGGACAATAATTTGGCAAGGATGTTCCTGCACTAATTGACAAAATTCTGTGAGAAAATGTGGTTGATCTGTCAAGTCATGCATGAGTGAGCACATATTAAAGGCAAAAAGTCACTTTTCAAAAGTCACAAAGGTCATTTTGGGGTTTTTTTTGATGCAGGATTGTGACAAATTCTGTTTCTGGTGAATGATTAATTGCTATTTATGTTAATCATCTATCGTTTGATCCTCTCATACGTCCTTTGGCACTTTTTGCATATTTTACGCTTCGGTGAGCGCAATTTAAAAATTTCCACCCTTTCTCGATTTTGAAATTGTAAAATCCATTAAGTTTACTGCAAAAAATTTAAATCCGAATTTTTTCAGCAAAATGTATCTTTACGTGTTGTACGAACATAAGAGGTTGTAACCATGGCATGGTTGAGGGAGCACACTTTATAAATAAAGGAAAAAATGCCATTATTCACCATTATTTTGGCATATGACTTTGAAAATGGCAACTTTTCACCTTTACATGCACCATTGACTGCATGACACCAGACGGACCAAGGTCCACAGGATTTCAGCACAGAGTTAGTCATGAGTGTATGAACACTCTTGCCCAAATAACTTGTTTTGTTAAAAAGTTATGGTATGTTGAAAAGGGGGGTAGTTACTTTTTTTGTTGTGTTTATAATGCATAATGAATACAGTTACGGCTTTTGCATAGGCACTTGATATACAGTTAGCGGCCTTTGCATATAAGCACACGATGATATTAACCTGTGCTATGGTCAAATAAAGTAAAGCAACCAATCAACATTGCGAAAAGCGTGGTTTTTAGTTGTTGTTTTTTTTTGTACTTTCTTTGCATGAGAAGCAAACAAACAAACGTGTTAACCAAAAAATAATAATATAACGTATAATATGTTCGTCTGCTATGAAATTTAAAAACTCTGGAGGGATGACGTGGATTTCTTATTCTGAAAAAAATGACCGAATTGATAAAGAATAATTGGCATATGATAATGATCAGATTCAATGCACAGACAGACGTTTGGGTCACTAGACAAAGTTATACAAAAAGGGTAATTCATACCGTCTGGACGGTAGCTAATGTTTAAAGCCTAGTAAGCTATACTGTTTACTCGAGTTTTGCATTAGTTCGGGTTATTATTTGCAAGTCAAGGACTTCCCACAAGTTATCTTGTTAAATTGATGGAAAACCAAATGGACCTACCGTTAAATTGTGCAAAAATGAAAATTAAAATACACGTCATAGGCCTACATAGTCACTTCCTCTTTATTGTACAATAATTATTATCAGAAAATGTGATGTTGACATTTTTCTATGGCACCAATTTCTGTCAGGGCTGGAGATTAATTCCACACTGGTAAATTGATACATGTTTCTTCTCCTCGAGTCAAACAAATTCAAGACAAATCCTTGAATATAAACACTAGCCAGTACATATATTAAGATTATTTCAATACTGGTAAGTTGACATATATTTCTTCTCCTCAAGTCAAACAAATTCAAGACAAATCTTTCCGGCGTGAAAATAAACACAAGCCAGTATATATATTGGTAGTTTCAGTTCATTTGGTTATTGGGGCAATTTTGATTTCTCCTAATTATCACTAACCTTTCAGACTAATAAATACATTTTTACGCGTCATACGGGAAAAAAAACAGATGAAGATATTTACCCTTAGCTGTTTCTTAAATTCTAAACTTAATCTTCTTATCAAGCATGCAAATAAAGAAGAGTGTTTTATCTTCGGCTGTATAAATAACCAAAATATATTAAAGAATCGTACCAACTGACTTTCACAGCAATAATGTTTGCTTTCGACGCGAAGAGTTTATGTTCTTCTTCATCACGGTCGGCTGCTTAATTGCAGAACCTTGGCTACTTTATCATCAACTGCTGATAATTATCTGTCCCAGACAACATTCAACAGATATCAATCAGGTTCATTAACATTAAAGATCGCACCATCTCCTTATTTATACAAAAGTCTAATGTTAATCCCGATATCTTCAATTTGCATGTATGCTATTGTGTCCATACAAATAGAAATTTTGAAGAGTAAACAATTGATATACTCATTATGTGTCATTATATTCCTAACTGTCTCACCATATTTTTTTTTACAAATGATATTAACTATCTGAGTGATAGATAGGTCATTGGACCGAGTATCAAAATTACGGAATTTATTGCCTCGTCGACAAAATGGGGTATCAAATATTATCCACTGTATCCAGGGTAGTTAAAACAAGAAATGAAAATCCTCATTAATTTTATTGAACTGAAAACACGCTTTCAGAATATGGCATTATGGGGTGTGTCTGTTAGCTGGTGTTATAGTCTGACTGCCAGCCCATATTCATCATAGGCCTATTCATGAATCATTAACTTAAACTGTCTTGCCAGCAAACTATAGCAGGACCCTGCTTCGAAGGGAAGTCTTGAATACGGACTGTCAGGTGTGTGTTGTAGTGTGTGTGTGTGTGTGTGTGTGATGTGTGTGTGTGTGTGTGGTGAGCTGGTGCTGGTGTGGATGATAGTGTGTGTGTGTGTGATGTGTGTTATTTTTGTGTATGTGTGTCTGTGGTGTGTGTCATGTGTGTGTGTTTCTGTGTGTGTGTATGTGTTGTGTGTATGTATGTGTGATGGTGTGTGTATGTGTGTGTTGTGTGTATGTGTGTGGTATGTGTGTGTGTGTATGTGTGGTGTTATGTATGTGTATGTTTATTGTGTGTATGTTGTTTGTATGTGTGATGTGTTGTATGTGTGTATGTGTGTGTATGTGCTGTGTTTGTGTGTGTATGTGTGTGTGTTATGGTGATGTATGTATGTTGTGTTGTATGTGATGTGTTGCGTGTTTGTGTGTATGTTTGTATGTGTGTGTTTGTGTGTGTGTGCCGCGCGGTGTGTGTGTGATGAGGTTGTTGTGTGGTGTGGTGTGTGTGTGTCTGTGTGTTTCCCGGAGTGTGTGCTGTGTCTGTGTGGTGTTAAGCCCAAAAACATACTTTCTAAAAACAGAGCAACAAGTTCCTTTCTTTGACTCTTGAAGCCCAAGTCTGTGGTATGGTGAAAATGGAATTTGTTGCTATTGTGTTTAGATGTAGTAGTAGTAGTGTAAGTAGTAGTAGTAGTAGTAGGGCATGGTAGTGTTCAGTAGTAGTAGTAGTAGTGGTAAGGTAGTAGTTTAGTCAGTAATAGTGGTAGTAGTAGCTAGTATGTAGTAGTGTAGTTAGTAGTAGTAGTAGTATTAGTAGGTAGTAGTAGTAGATATAGGTAGTAATAGTGGTAGTAGTAGTAGTTAGTAGTAGTAGTATGGTAGTTAGTAGTAGTAGTAGTAGTAAGTAGTAGTAGTAGTAGTAGTAGTATAGGTAGTTAATGTAGTAGTAGTAGTAGTGTCAGCTAGTAGTATTGTAGTTAGTAGTGGTTAGTAGTAGTAGTAGTAGTAGTAGTATGTAGTTAGTAGTGGTTGTAGTAAGTAGTCAGTAGTAGTAGGTAGTAGTAGTAGTAGTTATAGTAGTCAGCTAGTAGTAGTATAGTAGTAGTGGTGTAGTAGTAGTAGTAGTAGTCTAGTAGTAGTAGTTAGGTGTGTATAGTGTGTATGTCGTGTGTCTGTGTCTGGTCTGTGTACACTGTGTTGTGTGTATGTATGTGTGATGGTGTGTATGTGTGGGTGTGTGTATGTGTTGAGTCATGGTGTGTGTTGTGTATGTGTGGTATTGTATCGCTGTATGTATGGTGTTGTATATGTATGTTTGTATGGTGTGTGTGTATGTGTGATGTATGTGTGTGTATGTGTGTGTACTGTGTGTGTATGTGTGTGTGTATGTGTGTGTAGCTTATGGTGTGTGTAATGTGATTGTGTTTGTGTTGTTTGTGTGTATGTTTGTATGTGTGTGTGTGTGTGTGTGCGCGCGTGTGTGTGTGTTATGAGTGTGTGTGTGTGTGTGTGACGTGTGTTGTGTGTCTGTGTGTGTCCCTGTGTGTGTCTGATTGTCTGTGTGTGTTAGCCAAAAAACATACTTTCTAAAAACAAAGAAGCAAAAACCAAAAACAGGGTTTCCTTCTTTGACTCTGCAAGCCCAAGTCTGTGGTATGGGGTTGAAAATGGAAATTTGTTGCTATTGTGTTTTAGATGATAGTAGTAGTGTAAGTAGTAGTAGTTAGTAGTAGTTAGCCTGGTAGAGTAGTAGTAGTAGTAGTAGTAGTAGTAGATAGTAGTAGTAAGTAATAAGTGGTATGTAGTACGTAGTAGTAGTGTAGTAGTAGTATGTCAGTAGTAGTAGTAGTTAGTAGTAGTAGTAGTAATAGTGGTGTAGTAGTAGTAGTAGTAGTGGGTAGTGTAGTACGTAGTAGTAGTAGTGGTAGTGGTAAAGTAGTAGTAGTAGAGTGGAGTAGTAGTAGTAGCTATAGTTAGTAGTAGTAGTAATAGTGGTAGTAGTAGTAGTAGTTAGTAGTAGTAGTAGTTAGTAGTAGTAGTAGTGGTAGTTAGTTAGTAGTAGTAGTTATTGTTAGTAGTAGCTTAATTAGTGGGAAGTAGTGTAGTAGTAGTAGTAGTAAGTAGTAGTTAGAGAAGTAGTAGTAGTAGTACTAGTAGTAGTAGTAGTAGTAGTAGTAGTAGTAATTAGTAGTAGTAGTTAGTATAGTAGTTAGTAGTAGTAGTAGTGGTAGTAAGTAGTGAGTAGTAATACGCCTAGTTAGTAGATAAGTAGTAGTAAAAATTAGTAGTAGTAGTTAGTAGTAGTGGTAGTAGAAGTGTAATAGTAGTAGTAGATAGTCAGTGGTAGTAGTGTGTAGTAGTCGTAGTATAGTAGTGGTAGTAGTGTAGTAGTAGTAGTATAGTAGTTAGTGGTAGTAGTAGTAGTAGTAGTAGTGTGGTAGTAGTAGTTAGTAAATAAGTCAGTGGGTAGTAGTAGTAGTAGTGGTGGTAGTAGTAGTAGTAGTAGTAGTAGCCTAGTAGTAGTAGTATTTAGTAGTAGTATAGTAGTAGTGTAGTAGTAGTAGATATAGTAGTAGTGGGTAGTAGTATAGTTCTCACGCTATGTATCTTGACCGGTAGTAGTCAGTAGTCCGTAGTAGTCCAAGTGTCCCCAGTGGTAGTAGTAGTAGTCAGTTAACGCCTCCTCGGTAGTAGTAGTACGTAGTAGTCAGTTCAAGTAGCCTCTATCAGTCCGTAGTCGTACGTAGTCAGTAGTAGTAGTGGTAGTCTCCCGGTAGTTACGTAGTCGAGTAGTAGTCGTAGTCCGGGTAGTGGTCGTAGTCAGTAGTAGTAGTCTGGTTAGTAGTAGCTAGCTTAGTAGAGTCAGTCTCCAAGTAGTAGTATAGTAGCTAGTAGTAGTATTAGTAGTACGTCGCGTAGTTCAGTTAGACAGCTAGTAGTAGTCGTAGTGGTCCGTTCACGTATTAGTATCAGTAGTCAGTAGTGTAGTAGTACGTGGTAGTCATGTAGTAGTCCCCGTAGTAGTATCAGTAGTAGTGTAGTAGTAGTAGTATACGTCTAGTAGTAGTTCGAGTAGTATGCCCATCAGCTCAGTTAGTAGTAGTCAGCTATCCAGTTAGTCAGTAGTGCTGAGTAGTAGTCGTAGCTACGTAGTAGTCAGTAGTAGACAGTTCAGGTCAGACTCCTCTCTATAGTAGTAAGTAGTGGCTAAGTGGTCAGTAGTAGTCCATGTACGCTCAGTATGCTTAGTTAGTAGTAGTTAAGTCGGTCCTCAGTTAGTGTCAGTAGTAGTTAGATAGTAGTAGTCAGTATTGTAAGTCAGTAGTAGTAGTAGTAGTAGTTGTCACAGTAGTACCGGTAGTAGTAGCCAGCTAGTTAGTTAGAGTGCAACGTAGACACGTTAGTCTATAGTAGCTCGCCTTAAGTGGCTAGATGGTTCAGTGCGTCAGTCAGTAGTAGTAGTAGCGTATCAGTAGTAGTCTCGTAGTAGTCAGTAGTAGTCGGTAGTATCGTAGTAGTCAGTAGTACTAGTCAGTAGTGTCAGTAGAGTAGTAGTAGTAGGAAGTAGCTATATGTATGTCAGCTAGTTAGTACGTAGTCAGTCAGTAGTAGTTAGTAGTATAGTCGAGTAGTGGTCGCCAGTGTACGTAGCCACCTTATAGTGTAGTCGGTCGTAGGTAGCTCAGTAGTTAGTGGTCTCTTCTAGTCCAGTAGTAGTAGCTAGTAGTGCCGTAAGTGGTCAGCTCGTCAGTACGTCTCAGTAGTCGCGTGTAGTAGTAGCTAGTCAGTAGTAGTAGTAGTCAGTAGTTTCGGTAGTGTGTCTCCAGTAGCTGTAGTCTAGTAGTAGTCGGTCAGTTCTCCCTAGTCAGTAGTAGTCAGTAGGTCCAGTAAGTCAGTAGTAGTTAGTAGCTCCTAGTCAGTAGTAGTAGTAGTATAGTATAGTAGTAGTGGCTTTGTAGCTAGTATAGTCTAGTAGTAGTCAGTAGTAGTGTCGGTGTACGTGGTGCCCAGTAGTTAGTCAGTAGTAGTCATAAACGGTAGTTTAGTAGTATTAGGTAGTAGTAGTAGTAGTATGTAGTCAATTATCGTAGTAGTGGCTAGTAGTAGCTAGTAGTAGTCAGCTAGTCAGTAGTAGTAGTGGTTAGTAGTAGTAGTAGTAGTAGTAGTGTAGTAGTCGTCATTATGTAAGTACAGTTGGTCAGTTAGTAGTCACCTTAAGTCAGTAGTAACGCTTCCAGGTTCTAGTAGTAGTTTAGTAATAGTCGGTTAGTAGTAGTGTAGTAGATTGCTATATTAGTCAGTGCCAGTCGGTAGTCCAGTAGTAGCTAGTAGTAGTGGTCAGTAGTAGTCAGTAATAGTGTCAGTCAGCAATCCCTCCAGTAGTAGAGGGTAGTAGTCAGCTCAGTGCGTATAGTAGTAGTAGTAGTCAGTAGGTATGTACGTAGTAGTAGTAGAAGTTAGCTATGTATAGGTCCATTTCCAGTGCGTCAGTCGTTATCGGTAGTAGTAGTAGCTCAGTCAGTAGTAGTAGTCGTCCCGGTCGGTTAGTCAGTAGTCAGTAGTAGTTTGTAGTTAGTAGTAGTTAGTAGTTAGTAGTAGTTAGTGGTCAGTTAGTACTAGTCAGTAGCTAGTTAGTAGTAGTTAGTAGTAGTCATAGTCAGTCCGCTCAGTAGTCGTAGTAGTTCAGTAGTTAGCTAGCTAGAAGTTAGTCTACTCGCAGTAGTCAGTAGTCTGGTCAGCTGGTAGTGGTAGCTATGTAGTAGTATAGTAGTATATCTCAGTAGTAGTCAGTAGTAGTTAGTAGTAGTGGTAGTATAGTAGTCAGTCAGTTAGTAGTAGTAGTAGTAGTAGTAGTTCATAGTAGTAGTAGAGTTAGTAGTAGTAAGTCCAGTAGTCAGTAGTAGTAGTAGTAGTAAGACAGTAGTCTTATAGGTAGTCAGTAGTCGTAGTTGGTAGTGGTACTAGGGAAATTGAAAGATTGTTCAGTCTCCTCAAAATTCTAGCGACCACAATGCTCCCAGAATTACAAGATACAAGTATACTGTTTTTCACAGTTTGCGGCTATGAAAATTTCATAGTCAATTAATTTTCTTCTGTCTGTACAAGAATTACTCAGAAACTGCCTGTGACACCTTGAAAACTACTTCTGCGTTAGCTTTCTATGGTGTATCAATTTCTATCGAGCCCGGTAGAATTCCGGCTATGTAAGATTAAAGATTGTGTCAGGCGATGTGTCATAGATATATATATTCCCATTCATCTATCAAAAGCACACGGTAGTTTCCCCCAGTACTTTACCCCCCCAAAATGGTGGTGCCCCCGCCGCCCCCCACTCCACTGTGTTGAAGTTCTGAGATCCATTCGTACGTCATGAATTTTGTTGTTTTATGAGGAAAACCACTTAACTAACGACCAATGTACAGAATGTTGTTTCTTTCTGTGGAGTTTCAATTTTGCCTCAAACTTCGCGCAATCGCGGTTACTGGTCGCACCCCCCGTAGCACAGACCAGCCGCACCAGCCCCCTCTGACTTGGCTCTAACAGCTATCCCCTTGCCCGCGACCTTTGGCTTACACGGCCCATCACGGCCTATTTGACAATTGGATTTAATACTGCAAGCTGATCGGACTCATTTTTGGAACGGGCACGTGCCACGTTTTGGAAGTCGTGTGCCGAGATAAATCATTTAATTATTTTGACAAATGTGGTTACTCTCTAGTCAATGACTAAACTCCGTCAATATAAAGGAATAGTATTAGGAATTTTAATTTAACCGTGCTCTCAGATTTATATAGCAGCCAGCAACTTCAGTGAGTGCTTTCTACCGCCAAAAACTGAAAGTTCTCTATATTGATAGAATGCAAAATGGTGCCACACACAAAGGGGTGTTTATTTATTTAAATGTTTCTTTTTTTTTTTTGTATCTTTTGTGTGCAAATGCCCAATAAATTATGTGTGTTGGGATATGATTTCAGAGGAGTGATTATTGTACTTCACTGCTACAATAGAAAGTGTTTTTGTATGCGAGTGTTGTCTGATTAAGAATTGTAATCTCGCTATACATACATATATTTAAGTGTTGTCTGCGCTCTAGTTCTCTATCTCTCCATGGTGTAAGTTGAACATAAATTAAGGACAAGTCAATTTTTCCATCACATGTGAAGCGTGTAACACCAGAATTTGAGCCTCTAAAGTGAGGTGATAAATGATTCCAGGGTGTCGTGTGGGGGGATAGTGTCGTTCAGTCTTTATTATCACACGATCTACACTAACTGTAGTGGGGACGTGCACATCGTGAAATAAATACCATTTCAATTCTGATGCACGCACAACACTATTTTACTTTAAATAAGTTCATGATATGGAGTTTAGTCTGCACGTACTGGTTGATCTCTTTAACAAAGCCCTGTCAGTTTGAGATTTACATGCACATCAATCACGTACGTCGGTGCGATATAAGTCTCAGCGTTAAAAACGAGTGAGCTACTTCACTGCTGTTATCATGTCTAGTTCAGAGTTAATAGGGGCATTCAATTATAAGTCTTAAGCAATTTCTTTGAGCTCCGCTGATTGCTCGTCGTCGAGTTTTGTGCTTATCTTATCGTTTCCTTGCATATCCGTGTGTTCCTCTTTTTCCTTCGTTTTTTTTGCGGGATGGCTCGACTTTACTTCGCGCGGGGAAGCGCGCGGCAACGGTGGCCCTCCCCCCACCTCCCGTCAAGTTCTACGCAGCTGCGCTCCCTGGGGTGGGAAAGATATTATGTTTGGACTCACGGCCGCCGAACTCTTTTATACTCGGTGACCGAGCACAATTCAGCCGATGATTCTGCCCGTTGATTACGCGACAGGAGACCCCATGGATAGGAGAGACCGTTAGGTGTTTGAATGCGGTTTAATAATTTGTTTTCAATCAATCAAAAAATCACTTCGGGGTGTAAGATTCTTAGACGCTTGCGGTTATAACTGCTCAGAGAGTAAGAAAGACTTACATGCGGGCACTTCGAAAAAAATGTAACAGACATTACTTGTGTTATATTCTTCTAAGTAGTGATTATTACAATTATTTGCATTTATCTCGTCCATATGATTGGTTTTATGTACAGGTTATGAACTCATCCTTTTTGTTCGTTGTCGCAGGCTAGAAGAATGTCGTGTAAGCCTAAAATTTTAACGGCATCGGATACACACAGCAAACCTGCAACATAAAGGCAGATTGAGTTTGGTGATCAGGTGAATAATGAAGTTTCTCATGTTGTGTTCTTTATTTTAAGTCTATATGATAACATTTATTTACCTTGAAATTCTAGAAGCTCCAAAACGCCTATTTTTTTTTATAGAAATTGAAGAAAGCTAGAAAAGTCTCCCGAAGTAAAGGCAATCACAATATGTAAGTATAAGACATTTCAGTCGGTATTAGAACCAGAAGGCGTAATGCAAAATACATTGACAAACCAGAGGGCATTTAATGCCATTGACTTTGTACAGTGATAGCGCCCCTTCTGCGATTCTCAACCGGTTATGCGTTAACGCCCTTCTGCTTCTTATACCGACGCATTTTTCAGTATGTTTGGATGATCTGTATCATTGCCCTTCGAATCGTGACAATATCATACTTTGTAATGTAAAACAATGATAAAGGCGTTGTCTGATCGACCATAACTAAAGGTAGCAAATCTAGTTATAACTCCTTAATTTGGAACGCTTAGCAAATTCCCAACCTAACATTTGACGGATGTGGGATATTGAATTGAGGAACATCGTGTGGTATGTGTACGGCGAAGTGGTTAGAGCGTCCGCTTCACAATCGGTAAATGGGCGCGTGTTCGAGCCGGCCGGATAATACCAAAGACTTGTTAAAAATGGTATATAACTGCTTTTCTACCTAGGCGCTCGGCTTCTAGAACAGAAAAGGGTAATGATTTATGTTTTGTTAGGCGGCCCCGTTGGGGAGAACAGTCTTATTTGGACTTGAAGTGGTTACCCTGGGTATATAAAATAAATTTTACTTAGATTTGAATTTCGTTCACTGAGGACGAATTAGGGTGATCCGCACGTCAATCTTAGTTACATGTAACTCCAGTCAACGAGCATATGGACTAACTTTGATTCATTAATTGACGTCTTAGACGGACGTTAATATGATAATTAAGATACACAATGATGCAATGTATCCAAAACTGCAATTTGAGGAATGATGGGTATTTATTTTTTTTAAAGATTTGGACACTGCGCGTTATGCGTCCGTTATTACTGCTGCGAAGGTTGACCCTTGACCTGATCTTGATCCTGTGGTAAATTTGCGTCATGCTAATTGGCGCTAGCGTCACTCATTGAGATATACAGAAAATCCGCTTTTTAACTATGACGTCATAGATGACGTCCACGCCTATGACTGCAGTTCACTTTGATATAAGTTCGTCATTTTTGAGAACTTATCAATGACACATCATTCATGCAAATTGCAACATCCCATTACATGCAGTCATAGACATATGGACTACATTTGATTTTCATTAATACGTCATAGATGACGTCATCAAAATTAAAAAACCCTTGACCTGATTATGTCATGCCCGCCAAATTTAGTTGTTCTGGTTAATTTGGCCTTCATCGACGAGATATTAATAAAAAACACGCTTTTTAAACAATGCGTCATAGAAGACGTCACGGTATGACTGATCACATTGACAAATTGTCCTTTTTGAGAACTTATCATGAACACATCATTCATGGAAATATGCAAACATCACAGCGACCACGCCTTTCACGAAATATGGACCGATATGGACTACATTTTGATTTTCATTAATGAGTCATTAATGCAGTTCAATGACGTTTCTCTTCGGAGCCTCCTAGGAATCATTCACTATACTCAAAAAAGATGAAACGCACCGATGACAAATACAATTTATTCCCTAGTTTCGCGAGTTACATCTCAATCACTAGATCGTCGTAATAGTGAACAAAAACATGTAATTATCGATGCATGGAGCGGTCTATCTAAGAAATTTATGTGGGAAAGTGCGATTACTTTTACCAAGGACGTTTAGTGCTGATGGTGCGCGTCGGCGTGTAGGTTTCTAACGTCCTCTCTCGCGTGGTTGCGTGCATCAGGTAAATTCGACGGTACACCTACTTCGATCATGTCATGGCTCACAGTTGCTGTTGGAAAGTGGCGAAGGATTTACTCAGCGGTGGCGATAGCCGTGATCGGAAATGGCAAATTAGTCAATCAGCCAACAGTGTACGTGACCGTGGCACACAAACCAACGATGAATGTATCTCATAAACATGATCATCCATATTTGAACACTGATCACGAGATTCTGTAATTTGTAAATATGATTTGAACGACGCGCGTACGCGTCGGCGTTCATCGATATTTACGGCGGCTATCTGCTCCATGCTTACATTCTCGGGGTGTGGCCGTTCGCCACATAATGCCACGAGCTGAGACACCACGGCGGCTGGATGATGGCCCAAAAAGTTGGACCCGCATTAGAGCCTGAAGAATAATGTGGAAACAATACGGGCAAACATGAACCAACATGCGATTGAAACGTTTTTTTACATTTTTTTGCGCTTTGAAGTTCGGAAAGATGTAAAGGATTTACGTTTTTGCGCTTCTCGGCTCGCTCTTCTTTATTTTATATGAGATGAACCTGTCTCACACAAAATCCTGTGATAAATTTACTCGATCTTGATATTAACACAGATATGTGACGCTGTCATACTAACGCATAGTGACGTCACGGCAGTGACGTGTGACGTCACATTGACAAGATGTCATTTTGAGACTTATCAGACAACATCATCATGGAAATTGTGCGCCAACATCCCAGGACATGCCGAGTCACGACATGAGTGCGACTACATTAGTGTTGATTGTTTATTAATGAGCCTCCATGCTTATTATTGATTTATGAAGCACCGTCTATGTCAGTGTGATGAGGTGAAGGATTGATCGCGAGATATTTAAAAGTAATAAAATCAATAATCGATAGCGCGATTATTTTGTAAAACTGCCAAAAAAATTAATGCATTTACTGTGGTGTGTGGTATCCTCAATAATTTCAGATGAAGTTGAGTCACTTCTAGCAGACCTTAGTAGTTATTATTTTACCTCTGATCATGATTATTCAGATACAGCCAAATCCACAAACATTAATATAAATGTTAGAAATGGTGAGATATATTGCATAAAATAGGTTTGTCGGTGATTTTACGGATTTAGTTACAGATGACTGCATGCTTCACTTATTTTGCTCCATTCAATAGAATTTTTGCAACAAATTAAATTTCGCTAAAATCATTAAGATGTGCTACCTTGAGTGCAGAGTCTGAAAAGTGAAACTGAATTTGTTATAAGGCGATACTTTAGATTCGTTACAAAATCTAACCACCCAATTTATAATGAATCCCACAAAGTAACTAGTTGCTCGCTCTCGGCCCTGACATTCGATTATAGCGTAAAGGCTCTTGAAATGGTATTTCTTTCTGTTATGAATGTTCATTGCTTCATAGGTATGCCAATGTTGGAATAAATTCTTCCTTGTTTAAATGGCCGAGGTCGCCTTAAACAGCAGGTCTGAACGTGGTGAACTGTATTTAACGTTATTTGTCACCAAAGGGATCGTACGGCCTTATTTCTGGGGCCAATTGAATAATGTGTTTTTGCACTGATACAGCCGTTTCGAAGAATGAGATGTGACAAATAATAAGATTATTGTATATCTCTTATCATCTC
>JZLH01S0605613.1:0-15907 GCA_001188425.1 Eucidaris tribuloides | reverse complement strand
AACCAGTGCATAATGGACAAGTCAGAATTTTGGTCATACCTGAGCTCTATGGAATAGAGTTGTAGAAAGTTCTTTAGGTCTCAGTAAGCCTCACTGATAAAAATGACATGAACGTTACTAATAGTGTACATGATGAAAGTCTAAACAATGCTATTTGCTGGTGCCCCGACATTTGTTCCGGCGACAGTTGCTTCGGTGACAATATCTCAAAAGGCAAAGAGTTAGGTTAAGCGTTGCCACTGGGTCTCCAGTTCATACACCCACTGCTCATGATTATGGAATATTTTGTTGATACTTAAGTTCTTTCTCCTATATCGTCCAAAATTTTCAAGACAAGTGTTCATTTCACAAAAACGCAGTATGTGAAGCAATTTTTGGATTTCATGAGATGACTTAAGTAAAAACTCAAGTACGTTTCAGCGCAATAACAATTATATATTATTATTTTTTTAAATCAACAAAAAATCATTAAAAAATATTAAATTAAAGTAATTAAAAAACAACACAGAAAACTGATAAATTTTGATCTAATGTCATTTATCACTAAATTAACATCAGAATAGTGTTCGTTACAAGTCTAATAACGCGCGTAACCACCACGTGACTCAACAACAACAACACTGCCATTTATAAACACAGGTTTTAGTGTCGAGTCGGACGCTACAAAATGCTCAAAATTCCTGACATACTTAGATTATAATTGTTTCACCTGGGGTGAACAAATATTAATCCCAGACGTACCGTTCACTGAAAAATGACAACTTCTAAATTTTTTTTTTTTTTTTAAGTATTCCATAATTATGACCATGAGTGTAGTACATGGTTATGGTAACTGTTAGGGTTAAGGTCAGGGTTAATGCATGAAATTATCGTAGGAGCAATTGTCGCTGGAGCAAATGTCGGACATTCTATTAGCTACCGGTGAATTATATTAACTCTTTACACGCTGAATTTATTGTGAGGGGATAATAATAACAATTGTTCTTCTCACATTTTCATTGTTCTTCTCACATTTTCTTTGAATTTCGCTTTCCTTTTTGTGGTAATGAAAATAGTTATTTTTTTATAGATCTTACTTGAGCAAGCTAGCTATTTTTGTAGTGTCTCTTGTGCAAATGAAAGAAAAAAACATAATTATTACGATTTTTAAATTTAATTGTACGAATGCGCACGTGAGATTTTTTTGCAGGCTAAAGGTTACGACGAATATTGCTGCGATGTCGTGTTACATAAATTATCAAAGTCTGCTGCTTCAGACGCCATTATGGTGTAGACGCTGGCGAAAAAAAAGATAATACAAACGCGGCGCTTTTTGCGATTGAAAGTACCTAATCGCAGGATATGAACTATTTTGATGTGTATTTTAGGTGTCAACAGTCCAAACTGGTTAATATGTGTGATGCGATTCTGGGAAGCCGAGTTCTTGATGCGTTTACTTAAGAAAATGTCACTCTTTCGTCATTTCATAGGAATACAATGACATAAATTGTTATAACTCCTTTCTCATCTTGAAACGCTCCATGATACCTTTTGGTCCCCACATCGCGAGAACATTGTTATCGGGACTTACGCATTGCTAGCAAAAATACTTAAACGGAATGCAGTGATGACAAAAAGAATCGATTTCCAGCTGACATGGAAGAATTAGTAGGTGATCTTAAACGTCCTAGCAAAGTGATCCGTTTGTTTCACAAGCAGGTGTGCCATTCCTCAAAACATTGTTATT
This sequence comes from Eucidaris tribuloides, assembly GCA_001188425.1. Lineage (NCBI taxonomy): Eukaryota > Metazoa > Echinodermata > Echinoidea > Cidaroida > Cidaridae > Eucidaris > Eucidaris tribuloides. The sequence continues at coordinate 14,181 of JZLH01S0605613.1, read as the reverse complement.
TTCTTTGTTCATCTTGTCTTTTGCAAAGTTATCGTGTTCCTCTGCGGGTTTTGCGTCAGGAATTGAAATCGAAATCGAAGGGTTATTACTCGTCGTATTTCCGGAAGTTTTCGCCTCGGTGTCGGCAATCTCCGTCTCTTTTTCGGCACCAGTTTTGCAACCCAACCAGCCTTCGTGGCCAATCAGAGTGGTTGATTCGGTGATGCTCGGGGAGTTCGGGTTGGGCCAACTGAGAAGGCTGGAGTCAGCGACATTATTGGAGTCCCTAACAGGCTGGAGGGGCATTAGTTCTTCTTGTTTTGAGACCGTAGGCACCTTATCGTTGTCACCGTAACCGTTTGAACTGACCGGCGAGATGCCAGTTCGTGTCGTCTCGTCACATGATCCTTTGTGATTAATGAACGACACGCTGGTTTCCGGTTGCGACCATCGCTTTGACAGACGAGTGAATGTTGTATTTTCCTCGCGCCAGCCCTTGAATCGTCTCTTAATGACATTCTGAACCTGTGAATGGAACCAGTAATATCAAAGAATTGTAATTCCATGGACACTGCTATCCAAATCTGTTTAATTTACGCATGCAAGAACGTGACTACAAAAGAACAACTCTCCGTTTTCTACTTTACTTGCATTCATTAAAAATAACTTTAGATGGTGTTCTATTATTTATTTTCATATTTGTCCCAACATTCACAAAATAAGCCAAACAGATTGATTCTTGAAAGTATGACCTTTTTATTAAAGATGTTTCATAAAGGTTATTCTCCTTCATGCAAATGCCATGGAAGAGATGAATAAATGATCAGTAGGGAAAAAGTGATCACATCTAATGTAACATAGAGTTCAAGAAGCCACAATATCACGGATCTTAACATATATTAAAGAATCCAGGGGTGGGGTGGACTTCAAGAACGTCAGTGGGGATGAAATTCTTATCAAAGTAATACTAACAATGCTTTAGCGTGTAGATTTGTTGTTGTAGTTTGGGTAATTTTGGAGTATAGAGGAGAAATACCAGGATGGCCAGTGTCATTATGATTAAATTGGTTTACTTCAAACTTGTCTTGTTAAAGTGATAGGCTAACATTGTGGAGCTTCAATTTAAAAAAATTGTCAAACTTTGATATCTGAGCTACATAGTAGTGTTCAAATGGACAAATAAACACCCTAGAATACAAAAGTTTGAAAAGTTACACTGCCAATGGCAAGTTATGCATGAATAAACAATTAAAACTCGGGGCGAGTTTTAATAGCCTAGGTGTACACACGGTAAGTCTATGGGAGGAAATGGGCAAGTGAATCTGGTCAACTTACGATTTTCAGTTTTTTAAAGCACTAAATAATCATTTTGAAAAACAATTTTTTCAGGGCTTCATTTTTAGACCTCATCAAAGACACTGGTAGCATGGGGAATCATGTGGCTCAGATTTTTTAAACTGTGGTAAATGTTAGCCAATACCTTTAAAGGTGTTTGTTATGAAAAGCCGTCAAGTACCCTTTTTTGTCATGGAAGTGCCAACAGAAAACTTTACATTTTGTTATAAGAATTTCATACAGTGCTGTCAAGGTCCCCATGTATACGCCACTATGATGTTATCCAATTTTAGTTCTCTTTTTCCAATAAAGGTAAATTGCATGGATGACTGTGATTTGAATAAAAGGTAAAAGGGGTAAAAATTGGTGGCTTATCATTTTGGATAATCGCCTTCAAGACACTATCTCACAACTTTATCCTCCCTAATCAATGGAACATATTACGCCTGCACAGGTATGCACCACCTCCACTCCCTGAGGAGTATTCCTAGCCTGACTCAAGCCAATTTTGCCAACAAAAGGATTTTACAGGTATACCCATTCGTATACCTGCAGGGTGAAGAGAGAAATTGTGGTTGAAGTGTTTTAACCAAGACACAGACGCCGAGACGAGACTCGAACCAGGGATCTCTCACTTGAGAAACCTCTGTCTTATCCACTAAGTCACGACTCGTATAAAATGTATCAACGGGTGTCTACTCACTTCTTGATTCATGTACACGTAGATCAAAGCCACGAAGAAACCTTGCGTAGATTGTATTAATGCATTGATGTATCTGTAAATATACGTTCCCACGTTTGGTTGCTCCGGGCTTGGTTCTAGAAGTAGCATGAAATACGCTGCTCCTAATAACGGCAGTAATATGATGATTGCTCGAACACCTTTCCTGGAAAACAATATGAGAAAATGACAAAAGATGTTGGAATGTCATTAAAATGTTGTTAAAATGTCAGTGTAAAGGGGTAATGTCAGCTTAAATTGTAAAAGGTATGTCCACAGTATAACAATACAGTTTCAAACTATTTCTTATTCCAACTGTTACATGTACGGGTCGCCACTAGCCACAGTAGATCATATTTTTTGTTCATTTCCCTTTACACGCCGCATTCTTTTTTTAGTGTGTTGCTGATTTGTGACTTGTCCGATACCATGATAAAGTCGCACATCTTCTGAAACATAAACATAGAAAAAGATACGTTCCCTTAAAAGTATAAATATCTTAACTTTTGAAACATGTGAAGGTCATAAACCATTTGATTTTTTTAGGACACTTCAGCTTCATACTTTATATCATAATCATGATAATGATGATATGGCATTTTTTTCTTACTTCGGGTTGTACGACTATATTAGGGTATGGTGGTGACGGGTAACATGTATTTGCACACAAGAGTATGTCTACCCCTCAACAACTCACTGCTTCTTGCCTTGCAAGGCCTTGAGTACCCTATGGACAATCTTATGTTCTTTAATCAGGAATACCCTTACAAACCGACACGTAACATCTTTTGCACATAGACACCCACCATATGCCCTTGAGACCTTCATAAGGGGATTTGACAGAGTTACTAGCTTTTAGGACGGGCAGCTTGTGCAGCCTTGAGTTTCAAACCCGTGTCACTCCATCGTACTGGAAGAGGGTTCTTCTTACCAGTAATGATAAACCAGGTGGCTACCTGGTATTTTGACAATTTTGACCTTGTTTGACTTGGTAGAACCTGCATCCTCTCTCGTCACCTCACCATCCACTTATTTCACCTGATTTGCAGCTGCAGAAAATACCGTATCCTGCATGTAACCCGTAGTATTCCTTCGTACAGGTATATGCCTAAATCATACACACCTCTTCTTACTAACTTTGACCATGAACTGACCTATTTGTTCTCAGCAAAAGTCTCAACCATTATGCGAACTGTAACTCCTCTTCCTGTCTCTATTTTAATGTGCATGTCTTAAATTCACTCAACATAACTTGGTTCTTTACCGAGGTTTAAACTTTCGTATTCGTTATTGGTGACACCCTTCTATCCTAAACCACTCCATCCACTCTCCTCCAACCAACCCATAGCTCCACCCATAGCACTCAACGCCAAATAAGTCATAGGTACCAACTTCAGGATGCAGAGGGGCAAATAAGTTGTGTATAACTTTAAGCCTACTTCCAAGGTAAATCCAAGGTAACTCTACGCGCGCGTACTTCGTTCTACCCTTACTTGATATTTTAACTTCTTTCTTTCTCCCAAAAATCCCTTTCACATATTCTCCGCTCTAGCTGCATGTGAACATTTTATTCGCTTGCATCCCTTTCTCCGATTCTGTCTCACACCTCCCATAGCTCTTCGCTATTCATCCAGGGTAAATGCATCCTCTACCTTTGTCACCTCTGTTCCTTTTAGCACGACCGAGCCATGCTTCAAAATCGCTCGAAACAAACTGGTATTACGTGAGCCCCCGAGGGATTCTGGTCCTATACCAAAGTAAGTGACCAGTCCTTTTTGGAACTAGGAAAGGAGGAAGACGCACTGTAAATGCATGCACAACAAAAGCTCAAGCACCTGTTTGCACTAGTGATTTATCGTGAACTGTTTCAGTCAATATTCCAGTAACCTGTTCTGATTTTGAGGTTGAATCGGATGAGGATTTGCAAGAAATCTCATCTACTCACACTCACGTTGATACGAATACACGTACTTCATCTGCACGTGTTTTCTACAGTAACGTTGACTCATTAATGAATAAGAGAGACGAACTGCTCGTTCGGGTTTCAGCAGAAAAGCCAGATATCATAGCTTTGACGGAAATTTTCCCTAAGAATCTACACAGCACCATAGATAACTCTGAGCTCTACTTACCTGGCTACATTATATTTTTGCCTACGGAACCAAAGCCTGGGGTAGTAATTTATGTCAAACATGGACTTAATGCGAAACAAGTGGAATTTTCAGACATTAACTTTGTGGAAAGTGTATGGTGCTCAATCGTAAATAACTCAGGGTCTACACTATTTGGCTGCATATCTCTTAGTCCGAATAGCGATCCTGTTAATGATGAGGCATTGATATCGCTTATAAGCAAAGCAGAGACTTTGGAGTTTGATAACCTGGTTATTACCTGAGACTTTAATTTGCCTGCAATTACTTGGGAATCACTGGATATTACACGACCTGATCAACCATTCGCACAAAGATTTCTTGATACAACTCTAGACTAATTTCTCGCGCAACTTGTAAACCAGCCTAATAGATAGAAGAGATGGCCAGGCGGCAAATACACTAGACTTGATACTGACGAACTTGGAAGAGACAGTGAATGTGTCCGATGAAGCAGCACTAGGAAAAAGTGACCATATAGTGATTCAGTTCTACATAAACCTAGAGTTCTTGCAACCTACGTCACATCCTCGATATGCTTTTTTTTCAGAGGAAGATATGATGATATAAGATGCTTTGTACAGGATCATCATATTTTTGAGCCCGTCGATGAGAATCAGGATGTAGAAGACAAATATAATTCCTTTAAGGAAAAAAATGACAGATTGACGGATAAGTTTGTACCTAAGTCAACTGCATCTTCAACTACTAAAGCACAACCATTGTGGATGAACGCAGAAGTTAAAGCTGCAATTAAGAGGAAGTACAAGGCACGGAGTGCTCATCAAAAGCAGAGGTAGGCTCATCTAGATGTCTTTTTAATCGCGTCAGAAATGAGACTACACAAATAATCAACCAAGCTAAAAGGAAATTCGAGTCTAAGCTTATTTCAGAAGTGAACACAAATCCCCAAAGTTTCTGGAAGTACGTATAAAGTAAGCTCAGGATAAAACAGAACATATTTATTCTTCTTACTATACAAGATGGATCATTGACCTCCGATGACCAGGAGAAAGCAGTTACTTTTGAACAACTTTTTCAGCTCGGTTTTTATTAAGGAGAATTTGTTAAACATTCCAGAAATAGAGGCCAGAAAGTTCACCAAGCCTTTGTCATCAATCGTTATTGACACTGAGAAAGTCCAGAAAGTGTCACTGTCACTGGACCAGTCTAAGTCCTCAGGCCCAGATAGGGTACATGCTAAAGTACTTAAATAACTCAGAGAATATGTTGCCCCAATACTCTCAGACTTGTGCAACTCATCTCTGGATGAAGGAAAGGTCCCATCCAAATGGAAGTTGGCAGACGTAGTACCATTACATAAGAAGGGAGAAAGACGGCTCCCGGAAACTATCGTCCAGTAAGTTTGAGAAGTGTAGTAAGCAAAATAATGGAAACCTTGGTTCGAGAAGAAATAGTGCAATATAGATACAAACAATCTGTGGTCTCAACACCAACACGGTTTCCGTAAAGGGAGATCCTGTTCATCTCAACTTCTAGAAGTGATTGAAGATTGGAGGAACTTACTGGATGATGAAGGCAATGTGAACTGTATGTACCTTGACTACCAAAAAGCCTTCGACAGCGTTCCTCACAAAAGACGTTTGAAGAAGTTGTATGCTTATGGTATCCATGGTTCTCCAAGGGAAGGTTCTCCAGTGGATTAAAGCATTTATATCAGACAGAAATCAGAGAGTGAATGTAAACTGGGCCTTCTCACACCTTGTTCCTGTCACTAGTGGAATTCCTCAAGGGAGTATGCTTGGCCCGGTCCTCTTCATTATCTTTATTAATGATCTTCCTGAGGTTATATCGGGTAACTCCTCAACAGTGAAAATGTTCGCAGATGATACCAAACTGTATTCCTCTGTAAATAACGACAATGATGGTACAAAGTTGCAGATGGATTTGGACAGTCTTTCTAAATGGTCTGTTACTTGGCACCTCCCCTTCAATAACTCAAAGTGTAAAGTGATGCATCTGGGCAAGAAAAACTCTCACAGGATCTACAATATACAAAAAGATGGTATCATTTCCTCTATCGCTTCGGTATCTGAAGAAAAGGACTTGGTAGTTATTTTAGATGAGAAGCTCCAGCTTAATCGGCAGGTTGGTAGAGTTTTTGCTGGTGCAAATCGCAAATTGGGAATGATCAGACACACCTTTACATCTTTTGATCAGAAAGAATTCCTATATCTGTACATGTCCCTTATAAGACCTATTTTGGAATAATCCTCATGTGTATGGCATCCTGTCTACAAGAAAGATATTGAGAAGCTTGAGAAGGTGCAAAAGAGAGCCACCAAACTCGTGACTAATTTACGGGACCTTAACTATTCCTCACGTCTTCAAATCTTGAAACTGCCCACCCTTTCTTATAGGAGGCACCGATCCGACATGTTACAGGTCTTCAAATTATCAAATCTTCACATTGGCAAGGTCAGAGAGAACATGCGGTCATGGTTTGAAGATTCAGAAGAAGCGTGTTCGGACAAAGCTTAGGCAAGGGGTGTTCTCACAAAGAATTGTCACGCAATGGAACAATCTGCCAGAGGAAGTTGTCAACAGTCAGTCTGTCAATATGTTCAAATCTCGATTGGAAAAGGTGTGGAATAAATCTCTGGACATGTATAATCCTGATGAGAATTTCCTATGTCCATGCTCCACCCATGCCACTCAACGTCAAATAAGTCATAAGTACCAACTTCAGAATGCAGAGGGGCAAATAAGTTGTGTATAACTTTAAGCCTACTTCCAAGGTAAATCCAAGGTAACTCTACGCGCGCGTACTTCGTTCTACCCTTACTTGATATTATAACTTCTTTCTTTCTCCCCCAAAATCCCTTTCACATCCTCCCTGCTCTAGCTGCATGTGAAACGTTTATTCGCTTGCACCCCTTTCTCTGATTCTGTCACACACCTCTATTACTGGAAAACGCACTCTCTATCTTTGTCATCCTGCTCTTTTCTCCACGACCTATCGATTCTTCCATCTTTCATTTACGAACGTGTATTTGATTCTACCCTTACTTGATACTTTAACTTCTTCTTTTCAGGACATGTTTCCATTTCCTCAATCTCCCTTTTACCTCCTTCCTGCACAAGCTACACATGAAAATTTCAGTCGCAAAGATCGTCTTAGAATAATTCCGTCTCATCCCGTCTGTTATAACGTCTACCAACAAAGAAAAAGGGGCTCAGTGCCAATCCTTGACGAAATGCAACTTCAAGTTTGAACCATACTAAGTGAGCACCGCGACCATAGTATTCATTTTTGGCCCGCCCTTCACAGGACAATTAAGGATCATCCTTTGTCGGCGGGAAGTATAAAAGCATTGCGACTACTTCTTCTTCTTCTCTTCAACGTGTTAGCGCTTATCACTGATTGTAAACTCTAAATTGTGTAATTACGAAACCCTCTCAAACTCATGATTTAAGACTACCGCTGTCGTAGAACAATATCTTTGTCCAAAGTACCTGTGTATGGTTATAGGAGATCTAATGATAACCGTTCTTGTTGAATATACCATAGAGGGCTACCTCCATGAACTTACCTATACTGCTGCGTTTCCACAGAATGGGGAGCGGCTCGGAGTCTACCCAATATGATTGCGACAATGTGAATCATGAAATACACGTTTACCTGCGAACGGGAAGGTGATATACCGCTTATTATTTTAGTCATACTCATACACGTAAGGGGAAATTGATATGAATTTGAAGTTGAATCTGTATTCATTTTGTTATGGGATATTTTATTTTCACTAGTTTTACCATCATTATTGCAAGTGCAAGAGAATTCCGCTAACGAACAACTCGCGGATTAGTTGTTAGATATGAATGTGCCCTGGGCTTTTACAGAACAATTCTGAGTGTATTCTATCCTCACCTCGATACATAAGACAGACAGACACACACACACACACACACACACACACACACACACACACACACACACACACACACACACACACACACACACACACACACACACACACACACACACACACACACACACACACACACACAACACGCACACACACACACACACACACACACATACACGCACACCCACACACATCGTCACTGAGATGACAAACGCTAGAATCCCATTTTTAAATTTAATTTTTAATTTATAATTGAGATGCAGCTAGGAATCCAAAGTGTGTTTTGTGCAAATAAGGTTAAAATTTCCAAGGAGAAAAGATCTACGGCTGTTTCATTAATGCTAGCACCGTGTTAAAATTAGATTAGATCAGATTAGATTTTATTGCCCATCAAGAATTTTGTTATGCTCACATTTGACATAAAATATATTTGCATTGACACAGAACAACAAAAAAGACATTTGTAATATCGCAAAATAAAAATGTAATTTGATTAAATTTCAAGTATTGGCAAAATGAAATAAGAGTAAAATACAAATACTGTACATGATAAAAAAAGGAAATCAGATAGCCTTCTTGTCTGAATATAAATACGAATAAACAAAAACCCCGAAATATTTTTTAAAGAACTGTGTGTTTTGCAATTAATGTAAACGTAGCTGTTTGTCAGAACGCATTATAACGTATAGTTTCTTTAACCCTTTGCATGCTAATGTTGCAATTTTGCACATTCGTACAATTAAACTCAACAATCGTAATAATTAGTTTTCTCTATTACGTTTGTACTAGACAATGTAACAAGTGGCCATAATGCTTAAGCAACATCTATAGAATAATTGCCAGTATCAATGGTGCAATAAGGAAAGCAAGATTTAAAGAAAATATTGAAATAACAATTGTCATAATTATCCCCTCAGAATTGATTCAGCACGCAAAGAGTTAAAAAAATTGCATCCATTTCCAATCTCCTTTATAAACATTTGACAATATTTGAGATACGCCGTATTGTCACCCCAATACGAAAATGTTTATCAAATCAGCTTACCAGAATAACTGCCATGATAGGGACCCTGATGATATAATCCACTGGGCTCCGTTTGAAACATCTACAAGCAATAAAATAAAGTTATCAGTGTCAAACGATCAAGAGAAATTTATGAATCTAAATATCATAGTCAATTCATTGTCTACCATCATATTTGTCTCTCTATATCCACGTTTATATAATAAAAATAATAATAATAATAATAATAATAATAATAATAATAATAATAATAATAATAATGATAATAATAATAATAATAATAATAATAATAATAATAATAATAATAATAATAATAATAATAATAATAATAATAATGGCAATGCTGTGTTCACCGAGGAATATGTTTATTCTACTTCAATTACATACTTTGAACTGGAAAAAAGAAATCATTTTCTGAAAATCATTCATCTTTCCTTGTCTATGTCACTGACGATTGATTAAGTATCTAAGTTGTTTTGAGTAACTTAAACATCACAACGAATTGTCTCCTATTTAAATCTTAAGTTGGAAACTAAGGAAGAGTTAACTCGTGCTGGGGTCTATGGAAAATGCATACTATAGTGAAATCAAATCGTCTCCGATGGGTTAATCAAACAAAAACATACACACAAAAAATATCACCAATTAGTGCGAATGACATTTTAGAATTATTAGTATTTCTTTGTCTGGTAGGCCTATATTTTATAAACTGATTTCACTCTTGTTATGTAGTTAAACAGTGGTCGCACCCTGATCTATCGCCGTCAGTCTATGTAAAACTGATTAGGGTAGCAAAAAAAATGGGGCAGGAGAACTTACCTTGATTCTGTGTTGTAGCCCAAAACACCTGTCGTGATGGCATACGCAGTTGCAAAAATCACGGGTATGCCTGAATTTAAACAAAAAAGGGATTAAATGTTTAATAAAAACATTTGTAACTTTGTAAAGACTTACTCGGCAGCAGGCTGAAAAAAAATCTGGACTTGTATCTGGACTATCATTCTACCAAGAAAACAGCTTGGTAACGTGTAAGAAAAGGAAGATAAACCCCAAAGCTTTTCTTTCTTAGTGTTATTGTGACCCACCACGATACTCTGATAAAGTCGCACAACTCGAAGTTTTTTATCGTAGTTATGATAATGAAAGTGAAGTGTCCTTAAATTCAAAAGTTGTATGACCTTCATAATGTTGCAAAAGTTTAAATATTTGTATGTTTCTCCTAAAATAGTTTTTCTGTCTATGTTTGTGTTTCATAAGACGTGCGACATTATCAGGGTATCATGGCGACAGGTCAGAAATATTACCAAAGAAATTTCCCCACTCTGTTCTCGTTTAAGACAGTTCCAGACACCTCCATCAATTGACTTTACACTGACGGAGAAAAATGAAGAGCGGAAGTTCGTATTCGTCCTAAGGGGGTGAGGTATTTTTTTTGGGGGGGGGGGCGCGAGGTGGATGGGACTGGAACCAGCTGACTAGAAAGCAGCTCACTGCACCGGTCACATAATTTAACTTTCTGAAAAGTGTTGCAGATAATTATACTTCACATGCGTTCTTAGTGTGGTAAAATCCATTAGTGACGGTCTTTCTAGTGCTCAAAATTTAATTAGGTGGTTTGGGATGTATTTCAAAAGATTGTGAAGTCCCAATACTTGTTTTGGTGACGGTCTTTCTTGTAGCTCTCAAAATTTAATTAGGCGGTAAGGGATATATTTCAAAAGATTTTGAAATCCCAATACTTGTCTGGAGTTTTACATTATCCGCTAGGTCTGAAACAAATAACGAGAATTAATCTTGGGAATACACTTTCGATGATGTTGGTTTTTTTTTCTTCTCTTGTTATGAGTTCATGTAATCTTCAATTTGTTGGGGGGATTAAAACTGCCGTCTACATGACAACGTCAGAATGAGTTAATTGAGAATCATTAGCGGCTTAGCAATGTATACTCGGGTTAACAACAAGTTACCAATAGGCTTATATCATGGTATTGTAAGAATTATAAGGAACCTCAAGTATGAGAGGACCTGACCGGACCTTTATCACAGACAAAACTGACTATACGTACATGTAGTCATATTTTACAGTTCACATTCTCACAAGGGTGTCGATCCATGTTTCGGATGGGGGGGGGGGCAAAAGTGAACAAATGTCCAAAATTTTCAAATTGTAGTGCAGAATTTTGCGAAAAATTGACAATTTCGTTTGTTTAATAGTATTTTTATGCCATGTTTAATGGTTTTATAGTGCTTTCCAATGCCATTTGCACTGCATATTATGATTTTTTTTTTTCAAATTGTCAAAATTATTGGGGGGGGATCGATATGTTTGCCCCCCCTCCGATATTTTCTTTGGTGGGGCGATCGCCCTCCCCCCCCCCCCGATCGACGCCTCTACATTCTCAGGTCGTTTTAGTGTATAAGCAGTTTGAACTCAGCATATTATTATTATAATTTTCCTGATCCTGAAGTATATACATGTAATACCACAAATATAACGGATTAACGGGGATGGTTCTATTTCAAATTAATGACATTTAGAAATGTGAATCAATTGTCAAATTTGAATCAATTTGTATTAACTGAAAAGTCGTACAAAATTCTCAGTTTCTTCATTCGATCCGATGGTGTTATACTCCACCCACTATACTAAGTAAAAGGGAGGCTGACTCTGGAAAGGGACTTGTTGGGTTCGTACCTGGAAATGGCGTCATATCTGGCACAGATTTTAATAATATCTGACCATACACCGTGTCAAGTTTAGCCCAATACCCGATTATCTAATCTCTTATGAGGGTTACTCTATAAACACTTTACAAAGTTTATCACATTTTTTTCTGTTTTTAACACACAAGTTAACAATGACCACAGTTTAAAAAATTGTGAGCTACATACTCGTCCATGCTCCAAGTGTCTGTGATAAGGTCTAACAATGAAGCCCCCCAAAATGTACTTCACAAGTGTTAATTTGGTGATTTAAAACGTATGAAAACTACAGTATCCAGTGTGGCCTTCTCCCGAGTCCCGACCTTGTTTATTTCCTCCCCTAGACTGCTTTGTTATAGGTTTGACTAATTTACACTCAGCCCGAACACTAAATGTGTATTCATGCACACCATGCCAGTAGCAGTTTATAACATTTGTATGTTAGGATGTTGAATCGTCCATTTAAGCCCTAGGTCAGATATCAAAGTTTTATTTTTTAAAATTGAAGTTTCACAATGTTATCTTGTATCTTTAAAGACAGAGTAAGGGATTTGCACGTCAGAAAGCGGTAAAATGAATGAAATCAGCTCAAATCGTTCACAATGTTAAGATTAGTATAAACAAACACCTGTCATAGAACCTTTGGGTAGAATACGTAGTTTTGGTGAAAATCTGGACAATAAAACTTCAAAATTTACAGTGACGTCAACGTGCACGGGCCGTTCCAAAATTGTCCGATCAGCCGTTAGCCGAAGGTCGCGTGGAGTTTAGCCCTTTAACCAATCAGTGTGCTCCGCTGGTCTTGCGACGGTACACATAACCGCGATTCGCAATTTGAGCAAAATTTAAACTCACGGAAAGAACACCATTCTGGTAACATGTCGTTATTAGTTTTTCTCATAAAACAAATTCATGACGTATGGATCTCAAACTTTCAACACACCATTTGTATGTACTAAACTACCGTTTGGTATTGATAATGAAGGGAAGTAATGGAGTTGCAAATCCCTGACACAATCTTTAAGTCTCGGATTTTCTCACAGTTGAGTTTTCAGCTTACCCCATCCTATGAGCAGGTATACCCAGAATTTCTCGCGTCGAACAGTGAGAGCACGAACCACCATCGCATGCAAGTAAAATCCTTCCACAAACATCCAGAAGAAGTTGGTTAGAGTGACATAGTACACGAATGTAGCCTGGACTTGGCAGTGCTAACAGTGGTGAAAAGAAAAAAAAACGAAGTGATTACAAACAATACCTGATAATGAAATACTGGTATAAAACGAAATGTACAGCCCCCCCCCCCCCGCACTTCACTCACGGTATATTGCTGAATTGTTATTCTGTGAAATAAACAAATTTGTACGACTAAAGGTTACATTGTTTCACAAAACCGACCGTTTGACTAGCCTGCTGGCGAAATTAACCTTCATATTAAACCCCTTGGAACTTTAAATCCTGCTTTTCAACAAAAATATAAGAAAAAAAATCGACCCCCTTCACTTTTTTTTCATAACTTGGCTGCAAATAAGTTGTCGTCGTCATCTTTGCTCTTAAACGCTCTCGTAGGTCGTTGGTCTGTTTATCTGATAGCACAGCATAAGCAATGAATAACGTTCTATTTGTTTATTTATTTATTTATTTATTTATTTATTTATTTATTTTTATCATGGCAACACACATAATATACAACCTTTAAAATGGAAATTGGGCTAAAACATAATGTAACAATTCACCGAAATTTTAAATTTACAATGTTCATATGTGGACGGTGACGATTTTGGGGTGTCTATAAATGCCAGTACTTTACAATGCCCTATCTGACATTTAGCTGCAATATACTGCAAGTGTATTTCTTTTAGTTAGCCCCCCCCCCACCTCCTTCCCTTCGAACGGTTCAAATAATGCGCCAAAACGGACCAAATCACACTGTACTGCGTGTAAAATTATTATATATTTTAGTAGATGAATGTTGCATTTAGTGTCTGAAACATAGACTATCGTTGCAAAATATTAATTGAGCAACGGTTCAGTCCCAAGCGATTTGTCGTTTATATATAAAAAAAATAGATAACAACGTATGAATCCCAAACTTTGAAAACGGTATTTTCAAATATCTATCTTTAGTTGGTCCAAGATACTCAGCCAAAAAAAAAAAAAACGGTTTGGTGTGCGAATACAAAACATAGTTTTAAAGGACCTTATTCAAAGGTTTCCCCAAAACGAAAAACAACAACAACAACAACTTACTCTGTGACTCCCGTCCGTAATTGTACCAATGACGAGGATCACAACGAAGACGAAGTAGATGAGAATGAAGCTAACCACGAGATTCAGGTGAATGTAGTTTCTCACACAGTGCAAACTCCTAAATACGGTCAG
>JZLH01S0605608.1:42748-53166 GCA_001188425.1 Eucidaris tribuloides | reverse complement strand
CAAAAGGGTATTTTTTCAGACTTGAATACTTGTTTAGGGTAGTCTGAGATCGACTTTCAATTACGTGTTTAGGGTCTATTTTGAAAGTCCATACAACCGCATGGTGTACACGTTGTAATGACACTGCCCCCCCCCCCCGGGGCTGCAGCCGAAGTTAAAAATTTGGTCTCAAAATGGACAAAATGGCGCCTGCAGGGTCACGCATAAGTGATTAAAAAAAATGAAGGGGTCAGTGATCAGGTTCACATGGTTGTGGACAAACCTTCGAAATTTGAACTGAAATAGACATGAGAAAGCGACCTCAAGAGAGGCCACAAAAACCATGTGTTAAGTCTATGGCATTCTGGGGAAGAAGAAGAAAACGAACGATTTCAAGGCAAACGATGCTGTGAAGTATCGTTGCAAAAATCATGTTTCATTTACATACAGAATGCATAAATCATTGACGTGAAATATTATGAATCATTTGCATAATGAATAATTAAGAATCCATGTTATCTACATAAAATACATAAACGATTTATATAAAAGTATATGGATCATTCACATAAGAATGGATGTTTCATTTACATAAATAATACACGTATCCTCTTCATAGAATACATGTATTATGTACGTTAAAATGCGTTTACTATTTACATAAAGAATACATGTATCAGAATACGTGTATGTATACATGTATGTATGAAATGTGTGAATACATGTATGCATCATAAATTTGAACAGCAAATTTATTCTGCAATACATGTATCATTTACATGAAATACATGCATCATTTACGTGAAAACTGTATGTATCATGCTGCATGAAATGTATGCATCATTTCCATGAAACACATCTTCCAGTCACATTAAAAATACATCAATCATTTACATAAAAGGACATTTAACGTTTATGTAATGAGCATCTCAACAATATGAAGGAAGAATCCAAGATGGATGCAACCACATTAACTTTTTATTAAGTGTTGGAACAACTTTTAGACCATCTTTCATAACTTTACCTCTCTGATTATCGGACTTAAAGATAATCTACCGCACTGGATGATGATGGAAAATCTTTCATCAAAATTCCACATTTCATTGGTTTCCAGATAAAAGTATATTACATTTGCATTATAATGAAGTTTGAACATGTTTGAACATGTGAAGTTCCCATCCGAGTACACCTCAGTTGCAATGTCAAAATTAACATTGTCCCACATAATTATTGATTTCTGTGTGAGTACTCTGTCAGTAGTTGGGATTTTTGTAAGGATTTGTCATAAACGAATTGTTCTGTTGTTCTAAACTACTCTCTCCTGTACTTAAGTTTTTAGAATACCATCTGTTCACAGAAGGTTTGAAAACAGTTGATACTGAAATTATGTTGTTTTGCTAGTACTCAATTTTATCTTAAATTACGCCCTTCTCCCTTCACGTCTGATAAAGCAATACAGGTGCACTTTCTGAACTAATATTACGTGAATTGTTCTGCCCCAAAAGAACCGCTGTTTTATTTCATACCCAAACAACACTCACATGGAGTGGGAAAAACAACACTTGTTATGGTTTAACAATTGTCTTCAGGCCAATTTATCCATTAGCTGGATGGAAAATAAGGGAGCCGCTGACCTGCTTCTTGGTTTTCCTCTTATCTTAACCCCAGTGACAATCATTCAAGCATCCCTGTATTCATTGACAATAAATGTTTTAACTTAATAAATAAATAATTGTGAATTATGGCTGTAGGCCGAGCTTTTACGTTTCGCTACAGCTTATTCAGTGCAATGAACTTGTCGTTTCAAAAAGCAGTACTTTCATTTTCTTTTGCTGTCAAAAGCTAATAAGTGAAGTCAATGATTATGGGTGTTCGGTCTGTTTACCACACTTATTTAGTGGTCCCTGGGTTTTTGTGTGTGTGTCAATCTATCTGTTTAGCCCTTTGCGCGCAAATATTGCATCTGTGCACAATCTTATATTCAAATAAATTTAAACAATCGTTATAATTATTTTCTCCTTCACCTTTGTACAAGAGGCAATTAAAAAAATGATGTGCTTTGGTAAAATCAGAGAAAACGCCACTTTCAATACTGTAATAAAGAAAGCAAAGTTCAAAGAAAATATAAAACGAACAATGATTGTCACTATCCCCTCAGCATAAATTTAGCATGTAAAGGGTTAAGTAATGCAAATGGTATAATTAGTCTGTAGACGCCCTGATTTCAAGATAAAACCCAACAAAACTGGAAATCTCAAGCAAGACGCTATACAGAACGGCAGAGACAAGAACATATACATTTAATATTCATGAACGATGGCAGGATACAGACGATTAACACTTTCCAATTTAATTTAGAGGGAAAATCCTAAACCTTATACAAGCAGTCCTGATTGATAGCAAATATAATTAAATATGTTATTATGTCGACGAGTATAATTATGATTGATGACTATTATCAGTATTGCCATGTCGCAATTGAAACTTTTATTATATACTGTGAAAAAGACGTTATTTCACTCCATAAATTACAATTCATCATAAATCGTTATCCCTTACTTTTCGGGGGCATCATGTATTCTCGGTTGTAACGCGAAACATCCATTTTTAGATACATCAATGACATGGTAATGATTTTTAAGACAAATAATCATTCCAAAACTGATTCTTTTTTCGTTAATTTGTTTATGGGCCTGCATGTTCAAGGTAACGACTTGTACAAAATATTACGTGTTGCCTTGGAATTCCACTTTCTTTTAACCAAAGTCAAAATTTTGTATAAATAAAATTACCATATTGGTTACATTTCCACCATCAAAGTAACTCGATCCAGGTCATAATGCTACACTGTCCTTACATTGCCCACATCGCCAGAGTAGTGTTTTTGCTGGGGCACCCGCTCTTTCACTGTTTTACATTTGGATAACCATTAAGAAGAGTGCTGGAAATTCGATGTGTCCGCACATTTCAATTTTCATCGTTTTGCTATAAATTGATGTATTCAATTTATTTAATTATGTACTTCTATCCATCTAATTTATGTATCCAGCTATGTTATCTATTTCTCTTACTATCCGTCGTTTTATCTCTAAATAATGTTTCTTTTCGATGAGAGGCTTTCGGTACAATCATGTACGTTGGAAAACTCCACGTTCCGGTCAGAATGCTCTGGTCGTCGTCAGGAGAAAGAGGGAAGAACGAGAAAACCCTGGTATATATACCAGCAACGAGAAACAATACAAAATCAATCAAACAATAATGGATGAAACAGTCAATCAAACATAACTGGATCGGAAACCTAAAACATGAAAGAAACTAGTGGAATAAAGGTACCTGTGGGAGGGAACAATGAAACACAAAACATTAAAGAAACTAGCGGATTAAAGGAACCTGTGGGAGGGAACAATGAAACAAACGAACACGGACAAACAGGTAGGAAGATGCTGCAAGATCAAAGAACGTCGAGGAGGTAGGCCTGTGAAAAGAAAACAAAAAGTGTGCTGTAAGCAAGAAACAAATTAATGAATGAATTAATATTTCTTTTCTGTACCATTTTCCTCTCTCGCGACATGGACCATATTGTTTCTCGAACGTCTAGTGCACTATACGGACCTAACACCAATACACCTCACCTTCAGAATGCAATTTCTTTAGATTAAAAACGGGATGAGACAAATGTCAAGGACGCCAGCTTTGTTGAATAGTTTTGGGTAAATCCAATAGTGATGAGAAAATTCTCACATCGATCCCCAGGCCTTCGATTTAAAGGCAGGTAATCTCATTTGCACCCGTTCCGCAGCACAGCAAAATCATCAGTCATACCCTTAAGCTGTTTCATGAAGGACTTGTCTGTGAAATCTAAATATCATTACTTAGGTGGAATTTGAAAAATGCGCAAAAACAATTGTCGTTTATTGTATGTTTTAGGCTGTAGAATTAAACCACATAATAATTCAAGTCCAATGATCATTATAATTCAGTTAAAACAGGGTTTCTAGCTCCAAGGTTCCTAGATGATATTTTCTTCTATATACCAGTGTATTTACACAACGTTAATTTTTAAACGTGCAAAAGAGACACCCTGCCTTTAAAGTATATTCTCATACTGTAATTGTAACGTCACCTTTGACACAAGCTTGACATATCCACCTGCATTGTTGTGAAAATGCCCCCGTTTATTTGATTGCTGTCTCCACTGAAAGAATGTACAAAAACAATATTTTAAGATATTGATTTAAATCTGGGATAAGTCCACTTTTGTAACTTTTGGAAAAAAGAGCATTTTTTGACCCGAGTTTCTACACGCGCCTGTGGAAACACAAAGGTATAATCTCAAATATTTTGTACGTAATTGTGAAATTTGGCATCAAATATAATACTATCGGTAAATAAGTTGGTAGAAACGGTGTTGATAACTCACTTTTGTTGGAAGTAGATTTAACACGTTTTGCAACAAATATTCTTCTTATTATGTTACATTATTAAACATTAAGCCATAAAATGCAATGAATTTGCTACATTTCTAGGACACACCTCTAACTTTAGAGCAAGGTCAATTTGATATTAATTTTGCACTGAACCGGGCTTTTAATATCAATGTCTTCTGGTAAACGTCCCCACTGTTACGTCCCTGGATATTGTTTTTCACTTGTTTAATTACTTCAGCACATTTTTAGGCTCGGAGCACCGGCAATTCATGTTACCGACACCGCTAAAATGTTTCGGTTATGTTCATTACTACTCTGATTATGTATAGGATGACTTATCACGTCAGACAGCTATGACAACGGCAACCTATACCGCGTGTTAGCGGCATGAAATGATGATTCTTAGACCTTGTGAGGCCCGATTTATGATAACACAGTATCAGGCAGTTGCATAGTGCATTGTGGGTGGATACACTTTCGTTATTCGCTTGCGGGATGCGTGAGATGTGTGTGTATGTTCAAAACATATGTCTCTTAATGCATGCACTTTTATTAGGACCTATGCGACGAGGTGGCATGCAAGTTTCAAATCTGGATGATAACTACGTGCAGACCTAAATTATTTTCCTCTTGTTAAATGTTTAGAAAATCATATAGGTATAATTGACAGAACCGTATTTCAAAGTCACCGGAAAATAATTGGGACAAAAACCAAACTGTGAAAGTCATAGATGACGCCCCAACTTTAAACCATAATAGAATATCTTTCCTGAACGTAGTGTTTTTACATGGTAAAATATGTCATGGTTTCTTTGTTGTTTGTTTGTTATCTTCTACGACATATCGATTCCTGAAACTTCATCAAATCCACCGTGAATTTACATTGTATACAAATATAATGTAATTCAATTTATGGCTGCAATAAAATGAATCAAAGAAACCTAACAACACAAACAAGTGGTCCTCAATTTAGGAAATACAACATAACTAAAAAGTTAACTGTTTACGATAACTGCAGTGAACATTAAAGGGACCGAAAAGTCGCATATCGTGATGAGTGATATTCGGAATGCCCGTATACTTTCGGAAAATGAGCGCGCACGAATTGTGTACATTTCCCTATGCAGCACGCATTCAACCGAAGAAAGTCGAACTAAACCCAACTGACAACGCCCTACCCTTAACGGTAATTCTGTTCGCAGCTCCACGATTGTTGTTACGCGCGGCCTTCGCAAAAGGGGCAAGCGAATGGTGTTGAACGTACATGGATTACGAGTGGTGCATCCCTTTAAACAGTGAAACATTCCCTTCATGTTTTACACTTACGATCAGAAATCACTGTACCTGGCAGACAAAGTTGTTTTCTTTGGTTTCAGTTTGTACCAGGACAGAGGCTATGCACCAGTCCTCTGAACAGTGGGTTTTGACATAACGCCAGTATTTGATTGTGCTCAAAGACCATGCAAGATAAGCATGGATAATCATAGCACGTTGCCTACGGATATGTTCCAACACTCATTTCAGAACACCCTCTTGCCCCCTTTTAACTCTGCAAACATTTTGGAAAAACACAAGATTCAGCTTGGAACATTTATGTTCAGATTTCTTTGTAGTAATTTGCCATCTACTTTTCATGATCTATTTACTTTAACTCGTAACTTCATACGTATAACATCATAAAATCAAACAAATTACACTTATTTAAAGTTAATTCCAATCGTCAGAAATCATCCATATGTTACTGTGGTCCAGTAATACTTTACCAAATTCCCCCACTGGACCCCCCCCCCCAACTCTACATTCAAGAAAAAATACAAAAAATATCTACATTCAAGAAAAAATACCCCCAAAAAATTATTTCAATACTTTCCATTTTTTTTGTGTGTACTTTCAATAAAAATCCAATATGTACTATAATGGTTTGTAGCTTTTGTTTTGTTTCTTTCGTGTTTGTTTTGTTTTTTGGATGTTTTTCTCTATGTTTGTTATCATCATCTAGATATCTTATTTGATTGAAACTGTGCAATTTCTTCTTTAATACTTCTTAGGTAAACCTTTTGCAGGCCCCAGCTTTCTTGGGCTCATCGTACAGTTCTTTAAGTCCCAATCTGTTATATTGCTTGTAGTGTATGTTTTGTTACAATTATGGTATCCCTTTTTAAGAATGCCAAATAAAGAATGGTATTGAATTGAATTGAATTGATATCACACACTAGGCCAATTATATATTGTAAAACATCAATATATATGGGCGAAATGAAGATGACCAAACTGGATCCTCATAGATTTGTACTGTTTAAACCAGTAATTGACTATTATCTTTAAGTAAATTTTTAGGGCTTCATTTTTAGACCTTATCAGAGACACTTGTATCAAGGGGAAGTGTTCAGCTCAGATTATTCGCGCATTTTATTAAACTGTAAAAACTGTTTCTAGCGAGTAATCACTTTTCTAAACACGTGATTCCTTTCACATAGTGTTAACATGTTCAGAGGCTAAACGTCGTGTGTTAAACCATAGATGTCCATTTTGTAAACATTAAGGGTCAATATTCTAAACAGTCATTTTCTGAATACAACTTTGCTATCACTTTCTAAATAGTATAATTTAATTTAATCACTGAACATGCTTTTTACAGTGATATATTATGTGTGTACGAAATATTAAACTCACTTCTCCGTCATTTACGACTGAATTCGAATTCGATTGATCTACCCGTTATTGGGCATGGTGGGGCTTCCATGCACAGTTCTACTTCGAAGTATTAAATTCACTACATAGGCAATTTAATGAAAATGTGTTCAAAATTTACAACAATGATACTTCACCTTTATCTCTCAGTGGATTTTGATTATGAATGTATTTTCATTCTGATAGGACAGGGGCTTCCTGACTTCTACATAATGTAGGATTGAAATTCACAAAATTGCAGGTTTATGAAAGTTTATTCAAAATTTCATTTGTATATGCAACAACAACTGCTGGCAGTTTACTGTAAGATGCAATTAAGGATGTACAATCTATAGTCGGTGGATACATAGTTACTCATGCTCGCAATCTATTTCGGATAAATCTGACGGCTGCTCTCTATTTTTAAAACAACTCAATTATCTCGACTGCCAAGACAATTATCCGATTAAATCAAAACGTGAGACAAGTTCAGTGTCGAATCGTCGGCCCTTCACTTTATAGAAGGGTGGTAGCAATTACTGGCGCCGCTAAACAAGGCAATTAATGTTATACCACGTGCTCTGTGTAAATTGAACTGTCACACGGGATCGCAAGCTCTACATGTTCACACGCTGACATTTGGGCATTTATACAGTGCGTGACAAGTTCCATGTAGTTCCAATGGTAACAGGATCCACTTGAGTTTACGTACGCGTTCCAAAGGGAGGAGGTATCATCACTATCGAAACCAGAACCCAATTTGGGCACTCTATGTGTGAGAAAGCCTAAGGGATATAGATTAACAGAGTGTGATAGTATACAGGTATACCATAAAACAAAAAGGGATTAAAAGGGATACCGAAACTGTCACTGTCAATGGAGTTCATGCACATATTTCAAGAGCACCATATCTGTACCGCCACGAAACAGTCATGTGTAGGAATGCATAATTAGTGGTTTTTACAGTGGCGACTGAAAGTATCGTCACGTTTCGAACGCGTGCAAACGCGATTCCAGAAACGAATTTCGTTTCAATAAACGTGAAAACGCAAGGCACGCATTTGCTACGATGGATTTGCGTTTGAACATCGTTTCAAAGAACGCGTTTCTGTGAACACGTTTGGAACGTGACGATACTTTCGGTCGCCACTGTGCACGTTGATTGAATTAAAATGAGTCTCGACTGTGTTTAGTTGTCTACCTACTCCAACACAATAGAATGTGACTGCGTGCATGAATTTTAGCTCGAATCTTAAGATTTGCGAATGTCGTGGATAACATTTGTCTAATAATTCAGCCAAACAAGACATGTTTATTTGTTTTGGGGTTTTGGGGGTAAAAAAGGGTGTTTCAACTATAGTCCCTTTATGTACAGAGTAGCGACACAGACGTCCTATTTTTTTAAGGAAGCAAAATGGCGTACAGATTCTTTCTATTCACAGCACCAGGTGCTCATCGCAATTGAATAGAAATGCTACGTAATGTTGCTTTGTATAGGACACAAAATGGCGTTCAAATCACGAGATGTCGCAACTCTCTCTATTAAGGGACTCTAGTTTCAACACCACTCAAAGCACACCATCTGCGTACACCTATGTTCAGTACTAACACTTGTAAAATCATTGACTCACCATGATACATTTGGTTAAATCTGCCGTCTTATTTCTCCCCAAATCTGGGAAACTGGTAAATATATAAGTAGGATTCCAGCTCAGTTTAGCTGATGCCTTATATGATCGTTGCATTTTCTCATTCAATCTCATATTGCTGAAGATGGAAGCCATGTTTGTTTTTAATAAGTCCGAATAATCACCTGAAACACACAAAGACAAACGCATAAACACTCACTCATGGACATACTGTAGTTTTACTTCAAACACACACTCACACATTCGGTCGCCAGTGTACGCATATACGCAGATTTATACACAAACACACATACACCGTACACCCAATTTTGTAGATGCACACACCCGTACAAACACACACACACACACACACACACACACACACACACACACACACACACACACACACACACACATACACATACACACACATACACACACACACATACACACTCACACACATACACACGTAAACACAAACACACACACACACACACACACCGACTGATGGCTTAGTGGATAGAGCGTCCGCCTCACGTGCGGAAGATCCCGGGTTCGAGCCCCGGTTGGGTCATACCAACGACTTTTAAAAATGGAACCTTCTGCTTTCTAGCCAGGCGCTCGGCATTTTATGTTATGCAGGTCCGCTGGAAGAGCAGTCTATCAGACTGAAGTGGCTTCCCTGGGTAAAATAAGACGTTATGATCCTCCACACCAACATTGATCCCAGAGACAGACAGATGCAGACGTGTTCAATGATTCTCTAACAAATATACGTGCAGAACAGATATTCACACAGTGGTACACATACATCTGCATCACAATATTACGGTATTCAGTGGGTTAAATCCCACAATTCACTTACACTTGATCGGATGTTAATGACTGAGGAATGCATATTGAGATGTAATCACCATCGCAAACAGCTATGCAACTAACAGATGGCGACGTCACCTGCTTAAACAATATTCATCGATTACTGTCAACATCAAACCCGAACACTATAATTCACATTAACGTTATGTTTTTAAGCTCTATGCTTATGTAGAGAATCGGCGTACATGTATATCGGGTATTTGCTCGCAGCACCATAATGGCGGCGGTGATGACTGCTTTAAAGTCAAGCGCGAAGGAGGGTGGTATCTTTAATGTGGCTATTAGGTGATGGAACTCCACGATTAGGTATGTGTGCGGCAACATGTGGAGAATAACATGTAAATACATTCCGTATAATTGGGGGGTATCCGTCAGTTACACCCGGGACCTGCCCGCCGGCAAAGTGTTTCATATTTCGATCGAAGAAAAATACGAGACTGATGATGTGCTAACTTGGCTTCACTGTATTTCGAGATGTTGTTAAACCGTAAAAATGCACGTGTGTGGAAGTAATGCACATTATAATTCTACTTTTATATCAGAGGAAAAGCCCTCGCTAACACTTATGAATAATTATGTCCTAAAATTGTCAATAATAAAATAGAAATCGTTTTCAATGTAAAGGGAAAACATGCGCATTCGCTTTACGTTCGTGCTATGAATTACAGACTTATACAGGATCTGTCATATTGTTTGCAACATTGCAATTAAAAATCAAATTGTAAGAAAAATATTACAAGGACGTTAGAAATTAGAGAAGAAACACGTACACACACACACACACACACACACACACACACACACACACACACACACACACACACACACACACACACAC
>JZLH01S0605608.1:8894-27936 GCA_001188425.1 Eucidaris tribuloides | reverse complement strand
GTCTTATTTCTCCCCAATTGGGAAACTGGTAAATATTATAAGTAGGATCCAGCTCAGTTTAGCTGATTGCCTTATATGAGTCTCGCATTTTCTCATTTCAATTCATATTGTCTGAACGATGGAAAGCCAGTTTGTTTTTAATACAGTCCGAATAATCACCGAAACACACAAAGACAACGCCATAACACTCACTTCATGGACATACTGTAGTTTTTACTTCAAACACACACACACATTTCGCGTCGCAGGTGTACGCATATACGCAGCCCAAATTATACACAAACACACATACACGTCCACACAATTTTGTAGATGCATCACACCCGCGTACAACACACACACACACACACACATCACACACACACACACCACCACACACACACACACACACCACACACACACACCACACACAGACACACAACACAACACACACACATCATACATACATATCATACATACACAACATACAGCACTCACACACATACACACGAAACCACAAACACACACACACACACCACACACCGACTGCAGGCTTAGTGGATAGGCGTTCCGCCTCACGTGCGGTAAGATCCCGCGCGTTTCGAGCCCGTTGGGTCATACCAACGACTTTTAAAAGAAACCTTCTGGCTTTCTAGCCAGCGCTCGGCATTCTAGAACAGAGAGGGTAATAATAAATATTTATGTTAGCAGCGTCCGCTGGAAGAGCAGCTATCAGACTTGAAGTGGCTTCCTGGGTCTAAAATAAGACGTTATGATCCTCCACACAAACATTGATCCCAGGAGACAGACAGATGCGAGGACGTGTTCAATATTCTCTAACAAATTACGTGCCCAGAACAGATATTCACACATGCTACACATACATCTGCATCACAATATACGGTATTCAGTGCGGTTAAATGCACAATTCACTTACCTTGATCGATGTTAATGACTGAGAGGAATGCCATATTGAATGTATCACCATCCGCAAACAGCTATGCAACTAACAGATGGCGACGTCACTGCTTAAACAATATCATCATTACTTCAACATCAAACCCGAACACTATAATTCACATTAAACGTTATGTTTTAAGCTCTATGCTTATGTAGAGAATCGGCTATGCATGTACTTGGAGGTATTTGCTTGCAGCACCATAAGTGGCGGCGGTGATGACTGCTTTAGAAGCAAGCGCGAAGGAGGGTTATCTTTTAATGTGGCTATTAGGTGATGAAGCTCCCGATAGTATGTGTGGCGGCCAACATGTGGAGAATCACATGTAACATCGTATAATTGTTTAGGGTAGTCCTCAGTTACACCCGCGGACCGCCCGCCGGCAAAGTGTTTTCATATTTCAAGATCGAGAATACGAGACTGATGATGTGCTGTAACTTGGTTCACTGTATTTCGAATCTATCAAAAACGATAACACGCTGTGGGAGATGCACATTTATTAATTTACTTTTAGATCAGCAGAAAGCCCTCGCTAACACTTATGAATAATTATGTCCTAAAATTCGTCAATAATAAAATAAAATCGTTTTCTAATGTAAAGGGAAAACATGCGCTTCGCTTTACGTTTCTGCTGAGATTACAGACTTCTACAGGATCTGTCATATTGTGCAACAATTGCAATTAAAAATCAAATGTAAGAAATATTACAAGGACGTTAGAAATTAGAGAAGAAAAACACGTCCACACCACAACACACACACACACACACACACCACACACACTACACACACACACACACACACACACACACGACACAGCGTGTGTCATATGTGTGTGCCACATGTGCTTATAAGTATAAACACTTAGGTTACACTGCACTCAGAGTCGATGAGACAATCTTAGTCATGCAATCGTCACAAACTACGATATTTAACCTTGCGTTTTAGGAGGTGTGGGTTCGAACATTAATGCCATGATTATAGGTCCCAAAATGGAGGAAATACACAAAGAGGAAAATTTTAGTTTTCACAATTTGCCAAAACTATACACAACATTATAACATATAATATGATTTTGCATTGCCAGATAGTCAGTTAATCAGGTGTTATATCGTTATTTCTTCGTTTCTTTTAGAGTGCCAATATAGAAGTTTCACTATCCCTTCTATTATACGCGCTACACATCGTTGTTAGTTTTTATGCCTAAAATGTCGTACGAAAACTATGACGCTCTTGAGACAATATTTGCCTCAATTAATTAGAGAAGAGGCGGGCTGACAAGAAGTCAACCATGTTAGTATTTCAGGGGCATCGAATCCCATTGAGATCATTATAATGCCACTACAATAAGACTTACAATACGCGATACTTTCATCTGATACCTAACACCTGCTTTTTAGCGTAATTTGCGGGGAAAACGAGGAAAATTGGCAAGCATCTCTGATATGCAGTGGCGATTCTGAGCTTGGGAAGAAAGCTGTAAAGACAAATAGAAAGATTCTTAAAGACAAAGTTAAAAGGCGAAAATGATTACTCTGTGTGAATGCAAAACGAGTTTCACATCTGCATATAATCACGGGAGCACACCCCCCCCCCCCCCCCCCCCTCACAATATTACACGTGCAAATATGTATACATTTGTCTCATATACATTAGATGTTAGACAAAGAAATGCACATGTGATATATGTTTTAATCCTATGACGTAGAAATATTCTAATTATTAGTTTCATATAATTTCAATAAATAATCGTATTGATATTAATAGCAGATTTTGATTAACCAAATGATTATGTTATGCGTCCCGGTGGTGATGATAATGATTAACGGATTACGACGATCATAAGGATATAATGATCAATGAGGACGATGATGACTGATGGTGGTGTGATAATCGATGATGGATAAGATAATCATAATGAATAGCCAGATCCATTGATGAGTAACGATGTACGGTGATGATGATGAATGATGATGATGATTGATCGATTATAATAATTGATGATGATGATTGTACACTCGGTGATGAATAAAGAAGAGGACCAGTAGGAACATGCCAAAATGATAGTGCTTTGCTCTCTTAACTGATAATTGAGGGATGATGATGGATGATGATGATGATGATGATGAGTGTGATGATGGTGATGAGGAATGAATGAGGGTGATGATGATGGATGATGATGATGATGATGAGCCACGATGATGAGGATTAGGATGTGGGATGATGAGGATGAGGATGATGAGGTGATGATGGATGATAGATTAGGATGAATGAGGATGATGATGATGAGGATGATAGGATGATGAGCATGAGGAGGAGGAGGAGGAGCGAGGAAGAGGAGGAGGATTGACGTGACGGGAGGAGGGGTGGAAGTATAGTCGTTCTAGAAATAGATGTAATAGACAAGTTAGAGTAGTAGAGTGCTAGTATAGTGTAGTAGTTAAGTAGTGATAGTAGTTAGTAGTAGTAGTATGCTATTGTGTATTGTGGTATTAGTAGTAAAAGAGCAACAAAAGCATTGCATTGGAAGTAGTTGTGCGTGTTGCGTCATGGTAGCATTTTGAGTTACAACGTATATCCTTATGCCTCGATACTGTGTGTTATGTTCTTCACATGTCTTGAAAATCTCACCAACTTACCCTATAGAATGATCAATGTGCAGGAGCATATTTTTAAAGTTCAGGCTTCAAAGGATTAACGTGGCACTATGCTCTCATTATTTTCTTAAATGGCAATGTGTCTCTTTTGCAAGCTTAAAGACATTGTAGAGCAACTGTTGCTATAGTTTAAAAAAACTGAGCTACATAATATCCCATGTACCAGTGTCTTGATTACGGTTATAAAAATGAGCCCTGAAAAACTGTAGTTCAGAAGACATTCATTAAGTGCCTTTAAAAAGTGAAACATCATTAAGAGACCCATTCCGCCTTTCCTCGAATAGACTACTGTGTTGCCCAGAATTTCCTATCAGCTGAGGAATATAATGTGCCTTTGTATCTGCATATATGTGTCAGTGACAGCATAACTGTCCAAAACTTTGTTTCTTGGTTGTTTATTTGTCCATGTAAACACTGTCAGGATATGTCAGATATCAAAGTTGCGAACAATTTTTTAACGGGTTTCCACAGCTGTTAATATGCGTCTTAAAAATAACTTTGTGCAAATACACTGCGTATATAACGGAAATACCATCTAGAACCGTTAGCAAAGTAAAAAGCAGAAAACTCATATAAGCATGATTACTAAGTGGAATTGTAGTACCGCTGTGACTTTTTATTCTTGGCAGACAAAAAGTTCTACTAGTATTCATTATTCTTTTAGACCCTTACATGCTAGTCTGAACGCCAGTGAGGCCTAGTGTATTGTGCTTGAGGGGGCATAGACAGCAAACCTGACTGCCAGACCATTATTGCTGAATCAAACAGCCAAACCTGAACTGCCCAGACCATTATTCTGGAAATCAGACAGCCAAACCAGTCTTCAGTATAATAAGTCTGGCAAATAAACATACATTCCAATCACATAAAGAAATCCACAAAAGATAGCCTTCCAAGAAGATTTATCAGTTCTTTTATCGTCAGGTGCTGCAGTGATGTAACTGTGATATAGG
This sequence comes from Eucidaris tribuloides, assembly GCA_001188425.1. Lineage (NCBI taxonomy): Eukaryota > Metazoa > Echinodermata > Echinoidea > Cidaroida > Cidaridae > Eucidaris > Eucidaris tribuloides. The sequence continues at coordinate 23,390 of JZLH01S0605608.1, read as the reverse complement.
CGACCCCTGAGGCAAGAGCCTGGGTCATGGGCTCACTGCTTAGCCTCCAAGACCATAAATGATTGGACACCTGGTGTGTCAAAACATGATGGTAAAATGTTTGTATATTTGAGTAGTCCAGCGTTATCTGATCACTGTAATGAGATGTTCTATTACACTGCGCTTAGTTCTTAATTTGTTTTCCATGGTAAAGCAGTCAGAAAAAGGCCCACACCAATGCAATGGACTATCCAGGATTTTGAAGAAATACTTGCAGAAAACAGGATAAGTTAAATCCTCCAAAGTGTTATCGTTCAGACCATCCGCTCGCGGATATCTCCTGTGCTTCGCAGGGGAGGTCTGAAATTCAGACTATTCCAGTGCGTGTATGGAATTTTCCCGATGTGTATGATAAAATTTGTTCCCACATTCACAATATGTACCATAACGCATTAATTTACTAGTACATGCCAAGTTTATTTTATGCATAATCCCATGCAGATTATTGTCCCAGACCGATTGAAGTGATCTATTCTTCATTGAGGTTCAGCAGCACGCATGTCGACAGTTGTTTTAGGCGCTCTTTCAAATTCTCGGTAATCACTGATCATTCAAATTTCACAGACATGTCCTTCATAAATACCAAAAGAAAATGAGTGATGATTTTTTTTTTTGAGTGCTGCGGAGCGATGCAAAATGAGATTCGCATGTCTTAAATGCGTGTGATCTTCCTCGTTCTCTCTCTCTCTTCTCCCCCCCCCCTCCTCCCTCCGCGTATACGTGTGAACGGGAGGTCGTAGATGGGGAGGGTGGTACGCAGCCATGTCAGTGTTTTCATTCATTAGCCAAGAAGAAAAGGGCTATATATCACCCGTTTTGCTTGTCTTCCAGTTAGTAAATAACCGGCCGTGGAACAGATCATAGATGGAGATGTATACGCGTGGCCAATGTCAGTGTTTTTCTCCATTCAGCCCAACAAAAGACAAGTAATACAATTATTCCTTTCGTTCAGTTGCCATTTGTCAGGAATCAGAGCGCAAAATCCGGTAAGTTACATGATAGAAACTACATGCTAAACTTTCTGGACCATTACTTATTTTGTTATTTATCCCCTGTATAACTATGTAATGAATCTGTCTGTTCTTTTCTAGCCCGATACTTCTAACTAGGCATCAGAATGCATTTTTTTTCTGGGGGGGGGGGGGAAGGGGGGCGGGGGGCAGAACGTTAACATCTGGGAGACCAGTTAAGGGGGATTTGATGCTAGCGAAGGAAACCAGTATTCAGCCTACCAAACAGTCATGTAAAGCAATGACAAATGACTTACATCAACTTCCAGACTGTAGCTTTTTGCATTCATGTGGACGCCTCATAGACCAATTGGATTATTTCCGCCCTTTTTTTGCTGAAGTTGCTACATTAATGTATTCCTTTTAGTCATCGCCGATGGATGCATATTAATACTGGACATAACATTGACTGGGAGTACACACTAATCATGACTTGATAACAGGTTTTTAGGCCTAGAAAGGTCTAAGGGGGCATTTGGATTTAAAAAGACCATATCATGTACAAAATAGGGATTCTGGTACACATATATTATATGCTCCACACCGAGTTTCTAACGCAGCCAAAAACTTCAGCGAGCAAATGTAAAAATAATTCTGTTGGCTAGTCTAGCTTTCCAATGCCAAGAACTTATCCATTTCCAGAGAAATTGGGCGTACTATTAGGTAACTGTCTTGAACTAAGTCTAGTTTTTCTGAGGTACCATTTCTTACTAATCGACTTGCCGCTCGCATATAGTGCGGGTGCTATCGGAGGCGAGAATAAAGCTCGCATGGTCTGGAATCTGGAACTACAGGTTGGCTAGAGAACCATATCCTGATATAGGAGTGGGCAGCGGCATACTTAGCAAAATAAAGTATTATTTTCGGGTAGAACAAGAATTCTTAGTTCTATGTGCAATAAAAATTTTGGACCCCACCATGTTATGTGTTGTTGTTCGATTTATTGCGTAAACGTTTTTATTTCATCATTATTTTAAGCTAATACTATGAATATTTCTTTGTCCAGCGAATTTCCATATTTCGTAAGGCTATTTCTCATGTTACGGATGTTATGAAACTAGCTCTTGTATAATGCTTAATCCGTTGCACAATTGCAACGATCGTATGTAATGAACAATAAATACAAAATGATACTGTTGTTCGTATACAAACAGCTGGCTGAAAATGGATGCAGTCGAATATATACCGTGTGTTGAGTGATTACCGCATTTGTTTAATAGATCGACTCATGACAAAATACAACTTATTTATACAGATATCATCGTCGTAAGCTACGCCATTAAACCTTCACGCTGCGTAATTCTGTTTCATTTTATATTGATTACCGCCATGTTAATCTAGATGACTTCATGATTGACAAGTGGAGACAATAAGTCCCCCCCCCCCCCCCCCCCCCCCCCCCCCCCCCCCCCCATGACAGAAGAGTGGCCACTCACGAGTTTACACAGTGTAAAAAAGGACCGATGTACGTTTATAGGTGATGAGCGTTCTGGTAAAATTCAGTCCTCAGACTTTAGTTCAGCGAACGGTCGTAATCAAGTGCTGTGACATGATTTTGAGGACTGCTCATTCCAAGAACAACTGTTTTGAAAAAAAACATACATTTAAAGGTATGCTAACATTTAACCACAGTTAACCATATCTGAGCCAACATGATTCCCCATGCTACCAGCGTCTTTGTATGAGGACTAAAAATTGAAAGTCCTGAAAAAAACTTATTCAAATGCATCTTTAGTGCTTTAAAAAATGTGAAAATGTAAGTTGACGCAGATTCACTTGCCCGTTTCCTCCTCCGAACTTATGTGTGCTGTACATAGGCTAATTAAACTCGCTCCGAGTTGTAATTGTTTATTTATGCATAACTTGGCCATTGGGGCAGTGTAACTTTCCAAACTGTTTATCCTAAGGTGTTTATTTGTCCATATTTGAACACTAACTATGTAGCTCAAATATTCAAATTGACATTGACTTTTTTTTAAATTGAAGCTCCACAATGTTAGCCTATCACTGCATTTAGGGCTGAAGGCGTTTGTTTGTACATTGTATACTTGATGCAAAACAAACATTAAAGGCCACACTGTCATGAACAGGATGAATCAGAACGCCCTCATTTGGCACTAAAATCATTTAAAAGTGCACTATGACACCACAATCGCAATCGATAAAAAGCACATACATGTGAAAAACATGCATTTGTTTTCCCTCCTAATAATCTCATACACAACGAAACAGCAATGCAACAGCCCATTTTGTGATTGTGTGTCTTTATGCACAGGACTTAGTGGACATCCTCCAATTTGTTGAATTGACCCCTTGACATGGCCTTTAATTTACCAGTATTAAATACAATCTCGCGCCCTGATAGTAAACTTGATCCAGTTGAAAACTACACAACAACATTTTATCGGCGTACCTTTTGCGATAATAATGTTCAGCAACGAGGAACAGAAACTTTAATATCATACTTGATTCTGGGACTTTGTGCCCTAAATTGAGGACTACTTCCCCCTAAATTGAGGACTACTTCCAAACTCACCATTTCCTTGAAACTTGACGCTACATTTTCAGTTTCTGTTTTCAGTTTCATGTTGATACCCCTCTCTGTAATGACTTCAGTGATTGAAGTACGGAGGCGCCAAGTCACTGCTTAACAAGGAGTTGCTAGTAGCAGTTTACACTGATTTGTGAAGAGGACAGTTTACCGTACGTTTATTGGTGATGAACGGTTTTTTAAACAATGGAGGTAGAACGAGAGATAAAAGTCAGTCCTTAGCCCTTAGTTCAAGGAACAGCCGTAATACGGTGCTGGTTGAAGTTTTGACCAATGGGAAACAAGAAACCTAATGCGAAATCTGCCTTGGGAGGACAGCGCCCTCGGTCGTCGTACGTTAGGATTTCTACTCGCTCCAAAATTCCGCACAATGCGACCCCTTTCAGATTCCGCGTTTGCTGTATATGGTGAACGTCGAGGAATCACAATAACCTAACGACAGGGTATCTTTAAAATGGAATGAAACCCAGACACATTCCTGCATCTGATTACAGAACAATACAAGAAGGAAATTAGTGAAAGTTTGAACAAATTTGGTTGAACGGTTCAAGAGTTATGTTTGTTCAAAGTTTATTTGATCCTTGTTATAGAGGATTATTAAATTGGCAACTCTACCAGCTTTTTAGATGAAAGTGTGGAGAACTCTCCATTGGTCTTGTACACAAATTTTCACTTAATCTCACTTTTTATCAAATATCTGATTTGCTCTTGCTTCTTGTGCAAGTATGTCCTTTCAAAAATGATAGGCCTAATACATGTTTTCTAAAAGAATTTAGATCTTTCTCAACTGACACTTCAGAAAACTGCAAATTATTGACAATTTGTGTACAAATCCAATGGGAAGTTCTCCACACTTTCATCCGAAAAGTGGGTAGAGTTGCCAATTTAAGGATCCTCCATAACAAGGATTAAATAAACTTTGAACAATCATAACTCTTGAACCGTTCAACCAAATTTGCTCAAACTTTCACGGTTTTCCATCTTGTATTGTTCTGTACTCTCTGAATTCAGTAAGATGTCTGGGTTTCATTCCCCTTTAAGTGTTTGTTATCAATCAGGTCGCTTATTAGGACCCAAAGCATGATGCTACTAATTGCTTAAATCATCGTTTACCCTTGTTCGTCGACTACGTTTTACCACGAGGGCATTGGACCTTGTGAATGGCATCACGCCTGAAAACTGAATTCGATACTTTCGACGATCTCAAGTCGTGGATTATCGTTATTACCATATCACATTATCCTCCCGAGAGCAATTCGGAGAGAGCGCCAAACACAGGGATATTCGCTTTCATTTGTTCTCTCCTCTGTTTTGTTTAGGCTCGTTCGCTGTAATTGGCAATTAACACACTCTGCTGAAAAACGTTTTCAGCGCCAACCAAATTACCCGCCTTGAGCGTAGATTGTGTTCACCGTCATCGCCCCTTCCATCGGGTGAATCTAGGCGACGAAGTAAAGTGACGCCCTGGTGTCGGCCGAAACTTGAACATGAAGTCATTATTTTAAGTAATGTTGCAAATGTCCGATTTCAGACGATGTGCAAAGAGTTTCCAGATGACTACTGCTTTCCATGGTTCATTTGTTAATGCAGGAAATGGGACTTAATGGATTTCTCTCGCACAAAATTAACAAAGAAATAAATCGAGAGATGAAAATTCAGGTCATCATCGGAATCCCACTTTATTTTCCAGTTTTAACAGACCTATGCGGGTATCTTTTGAAACTACGCAGTATCGTCCGTGAAACCGTGCCAGATTCTATGGTATGAAAGGTAAATCAGCTGCCAGGAGTGAGTGTTAGAAATATGGACGAAATTTCTCATACTCAGCTGAGCGCATTAATTTCCAGATCATTACAGCGAATAACATTATTAGACGCCAAACCCGCTCCTGAAACATACAAGTAAATTTAATTCCACCAATTAAATATTCGAAAATGAGATACTGTATTATTTATTATCGTAATTTCTCTCTAGTCTGTGAGTACATATACTTTCAAAATATTAAGATACTCCCCGCAAGCAAAGAACACAAGGAGGTTCTTATAATTATAAAGAGGTTTATCGGGGGGGGGGGAGAAAGATATGACTGTAAATCAAGACAAATGGATAACTACACATGTATAATGTAATTTGTAAAATCTTGTAGCTAGTCACTATTAAGTAAAACGGGGAGTCGATCTGTACAATTAGCAGGTGGGTATGATCTATCACAAAAGTAAGACTGAATAGAGGCATAATTCATTCAAGATGTACAGATGAATAATTGACGTCAGTGCTTTTCTTCAAAATCGGTTGTTTGATATGCAGACCGTTGTAACATAGAAAGAAAAGAGAGGTGGGTTGTACTACTTCACTCAAGTCAACAGCGTTGCTTCAAGATTAGCTGCAGTATATATTATTTTATAGAACATAAAAAACTATTTAAGTAAATTGGATACATACACATATACATCCCAACAGCACATACGCTACCTACATAATAATTTTTGCAAAACGGTATACTATGCATTTGCATGCATAAACAACTCAAAACTAAACAAATACTAATACATGTACACATACATGAATTATAAAAACGGGTAAGAGGGATGATATTCTAAGGTACTATTTCATTCACCGATTTAAGTGCTAATGATCAACCGTTTCCGAATTCGTTCCATCTGATGAATTCCCCGTCACGAAAACGCACTTGACACTCAACCCCCATCGCTCGAATGAAGCGGATCGTCTTATAGCCAGACTCTTATAGGCCATTTATGATCAAACACGTTGATTTGAAAGCAAAACCCACGTGTGTACTGAAGTAGAGATTGCATTTCATTCGGTTTAACACGGGGATTTAGTTGGGTGGTTGGGTGCGTTTCACCCAGAAACTAGGCCGCTTAGAAAATAAGATTGAATTTTCGGTATCTCAGGCTCGCTAAGTAGGTTAGGCTTAAAATTTCTTTTTCGATGTCAACAAATTTCGTCCGTTCAGAAATTGCATTGATTTTCCGGGCATTGCCTTAATTATTTACAGTGAGCCTTTCATTGTTCAAGGTCGAGAACATTAGATGAACGACTCTGACGAAAGCATTATTGGTTGAACATTGATAAATTGCCTTAATGGGTCTTTGTTGTTGTTGTTTTTTGTCATTGTCATTGCCTTCATAATATATTTAAAACACGTGTTAATCATTTATTTAGGAAACAGATCAAAGGTCTGGGTAAAGGTTTGCTAACCTTTACGGTATCACTCTCAGAATAAAACATGCAAGACCTGCAGAGCATGAGGGAAGAAAATTGAGAAGATATCAATATTATGTTGCATAGATTCAAATTAAAGTACACGACAGTATGCACGATATCAGTTGGTTATATTATGGATCGACCATTACACAGTCGTATTAATCCAGGATAAATGATCAGTCTTTTCGACATAACATCGATTAAGTTCATTTTGATAACCGTGGACTTTTATTTATAAACAACTTGTTCGATAAAAAGCCGAAAGTGTTTGACTCTTCAGCATGTTACACGAATTTTATTGAAAATCATGTGAAAGATTGTGGCCTTTGGATTATGAGTGTCACGACTCACAACATTCAAATTTCATTTTGATTCAACCTTCTATAAACAATTCACAGTGAATTACAATTTTACGTATCACATACGGGTTGGAACATATTTTGTTAAGTTCTGGATGTTCTTTCAATAGACGACAACTCTTTTCATCAGTATCTTCCTTCTGCTTTTCTGGGACCCCGAAGACGCTGATGCAGTTTCTTCCTAAAAACTGTTGTCTATTTCATCATTTTCTTCTAGTGTATAGATTTTACTGCAATGACATTCAATCTTTTCAGTAAGGTTGTCGATTGAAGAGTTTTGCTTCTCATTCTCACTTGGAAAATTACTTGTAGCTCCTTACAGAGATGATATGCTGTCATCTTTCCCCCAAATGGTTGTTTTTAGTTTATGTATTCCATCGGCCAATTGACGTTTTTTCACGCAGAAATCACGAAGAATATTTTCAGGTGAATTCAGCTGGCTGTGTAGCTCGGGTATTTTCTTGCCCAGAGCTTTACCCACTATGCCATCAATTAGATGCACAAATTCCTCATTCTTAACTATTTTCATCACCATCTGACATGCGATTGCAGCAGTTTCTCTGGTGGTGGTACTCAAAGCCACTGTCAAGCAGTGGATAGCTCGTTGGAAATATTGCTGGAAAACTGGGTCTATCTGTTGTTTTGTAAAGTTGGTAGGTAGAAGGAAATGATCATCTCCCGAAGTACAGGCGATTGGAAATTCTGGAACATTCTGAAACAAGTTCATAGAAATCCTGTCTTTGTCTAGTATGTCACTTCATCTGACAGAAACAAATGTCAGCAACTAAGGCGGCAAATAGAATGCTTGGGGTATCTTGAAAGGTGTAAAGGGTCAGCAAAGGCTTCCACCACAATCAGTTATAGTTCTATCATAGTTTTTATTCCAATTCAACTTCAAGTTGTCCTGCAAGCTCAATATATCCCCTGCAGGTTTTTTGTTTGTTTTGTTTTTTGCTATTTGGAGTTTACATCTTTCCTTATATTTGGTGATGATAACATAAAATATATTCAGAATATTTTTCAGATTTCCATAATAAGACCTTCACAAGACCTTCATAGCCTAATCAGCTAACTCCAGGAGTTAGAGACCCACCCCGTCCCTAACTCCCTCCTCTAAAAGTACAGTGGCGACCGAAAATATCGTCACGTTCCGAACGCGTGCAAACGCAATTCCAGAAACAAATTCGTTTCAATAAACGCAAGGCACGCATTCACTACGCTGGCTTTGCGTTTCACCGCGTTTGAACATCGTTTCATGAAACACGTTTTAGTGAACGCGTTTGGAATGTGATGATACTTTTGGTCGCCACTGTAAACGGATGCTTTTCTTGCTAGCCAAGTGTGATATAAAATGATGACGTGACTGTGCTCACAAAATGTTTGAGAAATTGGCATGAAGTGTAACTGCAGTTGACATTGAAAACATACAATGTCCATCTGCTGGTCTCCTTGTAACGTTCCAGCTTAACGTCCACGTGTATTTTTATCCCCTTTCAGAATGATTGATCATCTTGGTAATTGCATTAGTAAATGAAAAATGATCGTGGTCCACCTTGCTATGGAGTACGCTTATACAAAGGTGGCACAAGGTTTCCAAAAGTTCAAACGCGTCGCAAAAGACGAACGAGCCCCTTCGAGTTAATGCATATACTAGAAATCTGCTCATCAGAAGTCGAAAGGACATGAGAAAACGTGTTAAATATTTCGTGACTTTATGCGAAGGAGCCTGGTGATCAATGTTTGATGTATGTAAACGTAGATATAGTGACCTCAGATGAAAATTGGAATCACGCCCCTATGGAAAATATAATGGTGGCGGTGGGTTGTGCTTTACTTTTCCGTTTGAAATCTTGTTCTTGGTTTTGTTTTGCATTTTTTCTTTATGAAGGCGGTATAGAGTAGGAGAAAATTAGCTATAAATTGAGAAAAAAATGCTTAAAATTTGATTATATCTATCTGGTGACACAGCTAACACTAAATGTTTGTACCCTCGCACTAAATTGCTCTTCCCGCTTTAATATCAAATCCTTGCCACCCATACATGCCGTAAACGACATCATTAAGTAAAATGACTCCCCGCGAAAAGCAATCCATTTGGAGCAATTTACACAATAGATGACTAAATTAGTAAAGAGAGGATTATTATTTCAAGGAAAACTCTTACGAAATCAATACTTGCTGATGTATTAAGTGAATGAACGTAGTCATACTTTATAGGGGCACAAATTTGTGTTAAGAATGACAGTGGACAGAACTAATAAGAGTGGTCTATCTCCTAGCTTCATGGAATGCTGCTTGTCGGCTCTCGCGGCTCTCTGCCCATATGGTCGGATGAAGTCTTATGGGACTGTGGGCAAACAAATAAAACATTTGGGATGGAAGGATTTTGAATGTGTAAATATTGCATACAGAAAAAAGGTAGCTCCATATAAAGTAGTTTCATAAACATCAACTCGGACAAACTCCTACAAATTCAGGAATGGTTAGAAGAGAATTGCATCAATATTCTGAAATAGAACAACTATTCCTCAATTTCATTAGTTCTGGAGGAAGTGATGTTGGCTATAATTTGTTTTCAAGATATTTGTCCAGAAATAGCATCATCATTATCAAATCATATGTGATTCCAGCCTTTATGCTTTATACTAAAAGCCATATTCATGAAAAACTTTATAGTTCGTACAGCAATATAAGTAAACACATCATCAAATCCACCCTTTTTCACGTAGCCTGTCAGTCAAATTAACATTATTTATTTATTTATTTAGTTTTTTTTTTTTGCCTTGGGTTGGACCGAATGAAAGTCTTGATGTTTGCAAGTAACATAGGCGTGTGAAACAAAATACGCCTACATTCGTCACATGTCCTTTAAACCTGATAAACTTTCACTTTCACCAGAAAAATGGCAAGTATTCAAAACTAAATATGAGTACACGTGGTGTTTTTATTGTCCCTGTGTCAGGCGTTAAGCTATCTGAAAGCAGTTACGTGCAATTATATCGTAGTTGATAAATTGCATCAGTGTATCTCCGGCTTCTGTGGATTGCTATATCAAAAGATATCCGGCAGAATGGTCCTAGCATATGTTCTCGGCAGAAGGGCCTGAAAACTATATTGTCTTTAACTCTAAAACCATTGGCTTCTTTTTTTTTACATGGAATCAAAGTAGTGTGATACAGATCCTACTATCAGTCTGTTAATAAGGCATTTCTCAAATTAGAGAAAATTTACTGTTAAAACCTTCTGCCGGGAACATATGCTAGGGCCCTTCTGCTGGACAACGGATGAAATAACAGTTTCATATTGTCGTATTTTTTTTAAATTAGGTTTATACCCCTCACAAAGGGATTCGAATCCAGTGGCCAGCGGGCGAACCACCGAGAGCCGAACCGGAGTGCGGATTTGATGGAGAATTGTGTCAGCCGACTCACACACTACCCATCGTAGGGGGCGCCCTGGCTGGTGTTGCTCTACTTGTTATCATCATCCTTATTATCGTGTACAGGTAAGTGGACAGGGAAATGACAAGATTGGGGGTAGGTTAAGACACAATGCTGTCAGAATAAAATAATACTGTTTAAAGTTTCTGCTGTGGAAGTTACAAAGTGTTACATTACCTCTTTGTTGTACAATAATTATCAACAAAATGTGTGACGGTGAAATTTTTTATGCAGCTTTCTATGGGATCAATTTCTATCGGGGCCACAGGCTACTTCAATAATGGTAAATTGATGATTGTGCTTCCTCCAGTAGACGAATTCAAGACAAATCCTTAAACCTCTGGGCAGTGTATGTATTGGTGGATGTTTCAACTCACCTATGTGTCTATTTTATTTATTTATTTATTCTTTCATTCTTTCATTCATTCATTTACCGACTTACTATCTTGTTGTTTTATTCAAGTAGTTAAAGGTAGGAGGTAATAATTAACACAACGCTGATGTCATAGTGTTTCACTTACGTGGGTTACCTTTTGAACATTTTTTTAACGATAAATCTCGTATCGTACTTACTTCCTGAAACATTGTAACGTTTACTTATTTCAATTGTGTTCCTCGTTTACTTGCAGAAACTGGAGATACGAACAGGAATTAGCGAGTTTGCTGTGGAAGGTGGATTACAACGATGTGCTTTTCAAAAGGATAGACCAGTACGGAAGTCGCGTGAGTAACAATCAACAGATCGGTTTACTTACATATTCAATTTTATCCATAATTCTTAAAGCCAATGTATAGTTTTGGTAAACGGTCAAAAAATTGACATCTTTGCAATTGTATTTTTAGATACACCTATATGATTTATCAACATGATCAATACCCTGAAAATTGCTCGTTCTGAAACACTCTCCTTTTGGGGAAGTTTCTTCAAAATGTAAAATGTCTTCCCATAGGTAATGTACATACCGCTAAAATTTTCTCCTTAATTTAAACGTCATAATTTGTCACTATAAATAATTTCCAGTAGATTTGATGCTGTTTTCTGATGTCTGGGGTGACAAGAAAATACTTTGTGAAAGATTGCCAAAATATTCGTCTGATCGACCAAAATTATACAAAGGTTGTTCTTGACAACCTGAAAGCTAGCCACTGCCTTGCCAGACAAATCAATCATTAATACATGCACACTGGATTCCAAGTATTGGAAGAAACGTCCACAGGTTTGAATCTTTGTAAACAGTTTAGTTAGCATCAAGGTTTCACACGACAACAGGGAGGTCCATAGGAAATATCAATAAAAAACAAATCCTTAAAAATCAATGAAAGATTTGGGTGGATTTGAACCAATATTTTATGACAGAACAATTACTCCTTAATTAAGTCATCTATGCACTATAAGGTGTTGACCAGCATATTTGCTTTCAAATAACTGTCCTAATATGGCGCCCGCCAATTGCAAGATTATTTGTGCCCGTAACCTGAGATGGAAAGCTACATTCATAAGCACAATAATCAATTCACAAATTGGTATCATTAATAAAATTTATACACAGTTTAGCTTTGATTTTAAGTTTCGACCTTTTCTGCAGAGTTAGGTTTACTGAGAGCTCGGCCCTTATTTTGCCTACTGTATCGGAACAATATCATATAAATAAAGTGCCCCTCCCACAAAACTATGACATGCTTTGTTGATTCTTGTCCTTTTCCAGCTCCTCCTCAAAACTTTCTCCCCTCTAAAAATCCGCTTCCGCCTCCTCCTCCTCCCCTTCTTCTCATCTTCCTTTTCTCCTCATCCTCCTCTCCTCTTTCTCCTCCTCAATACTTCCTGCCCTCTAAACCTCCTCGTCCTCCTTCTCTCCTTCTCCTCACCCTCCCCTCCTACTATCCCTCCTCGTCCTCCTCCTCAATACTTCCTGCCCTCTAAACCTCCTCGTCCTCCTCCTTCCCTTCTCCTCACCCTCCCCTCCTACTATCCCTCCTCATCCTCCTCCTCAATACTTCCTGCCCTCTAAACCTCCTCGTCCTCCTCCTTCCCTTCTCCTCACCCTTCCCTCCTACTATCCCTCTTCCTCCTCCTCCTCAACACTTCCTCCCCTCTAAACCTCCTCGTCCTCCTTCTCCTCTTCTTCTTACCCTCCCCTCCTACTATCCCTCCTCTTCCTCCTCCTGAATACTTCCTCCCCTCTAAACCTCCTCGTCCTCCTCCTTCCCTTCCCCTCACCCTCCCCTCCTACTATCCCTCCTCTTCCTCCTCCTCAACACTTCCTGCTATCTAAACCTCCTCTTCCCCCTCCTCCTCCCCTTCTTCACCTCATCCTCCCCTCCTACTATCCCTCCTCTTCCTTCTCCTCAACACTTCCTGCCCTCTAAACCTTCTCGTCCTCCTTCACCTTCCCTTCTCCTCACCCTCCCCTCCTACTATCCCCTCTTCTTCCTCCTCCTCAACACTTCCTCCCCTCTTTACCTCCTCGTCTTCCTTGTCCTCCCCTTCTCCTTATCCTTCCCTCCTACTATCCCTCCTCCACCTAATTCTCCCCTACTCTTCTTTCCCTCCTCCTCCCGTATCATATTCTCCCGTCACACCCCTGATCGGCATGTCCCCATAACCACAGTTATTGGTATTTACTGAAACTGTTACAATCGTCATTATCATTGTTCATATCATCAGCTAAGTCTGGCAACCCACGATTCACGGGCGTCACTTAACGCAGACCCGCTGTCGGGGCGCGGCCAAGTCTTCACTCGTACAGGGATGTACAAAAACACGGTGGTCGCCATCAAACCTGTGCATAAACGACACATCGAAATGAGTAGGATCCTGAGAAAGGAACTGAAAGTGGTAAGTGCGTGTGATATACACGTTGTTTGTTTGTTTGTTTTATTATCCTGACAAATACAAAATGCCAAGGGATAACGGAAAAGGTAATAATCCACACTAGTCCGATGACCCAACAGCATTTAATTGATACAAATAAAATCAACAATAACATACCAATAACTGACATAAAAATCAGAATATACTATTAATTTACACTACTGTATAGAAAGAACACAAATTAATGAAAAGCAAATGTTAATGAATTACTATAGAGCAAAATTAAAACATTTTAACAGAGTCGTAAACTACTTTAAATATAATGTATTCGCTAAAGAGATCTAAAGTAAAATGTAATGCGTCAAAATTACACAAAGGCAAGATGAAAATTAACCCATTGCAGACTAAGTACGAGTTAACCCGTGTTGGGATCTATGGAATATTCATGTTATAGTGAAATCAAATCGTCTCCAAAAGGTTAATACATTGGCGACAATACTGCTACATAATAGACAGAACTTTTGACAATGCTGTTAATTGGTATTTTTACAATTTGGTATTATTTCAGTACCCAATTTAAATTTTCCAAATAAAATTTTTCCATTTCCAAATATTTCATATTTTTACACAAAGGTTAAAGAGAATACAGAGTACTGGTTGATTACTTGCAGAACAACAACATTTAATATCAACTGCTTTCAAACCTTCTGTAAACAGATGGTATTCTAAAGATGTCACTATAGTACAGGAGAGAGTAGTTGAAAACAACAGACCGCTTCGTTTTGGACATATCTGTTACACAAATCCCCACTGCTGACAAAGTACTAACACAGGAATCTATATGTGGGACTATGTTAATTGTTGCAATACACACTGCAGCAACGAAGCCTACTCCGTCGGGTACTCAAACTGCCAATTCCTCAACTTGTTATTGTATATGAAGTGAATTAATCCCACATTATAATGCAAATGTAATTTACTCTCAGCTGGAAAATATGGAAATGTGAAAGTTTGATGAAAGATTTTCCATCATCAACCAGTACTGTGTATTCTCTTT